>VMBQ01006198.1:0-45852 GCA_007657795.1 Dreissena rostriformis | reverse complement strand
GACCATAACCGGCTGATAATATGCACATCTCCTGTTGGTAGTGAAGCTTCCCATAAAGTTTCATTGAATTCCCATAATAAGTTGCTGAGAAATAGCCCGGACAAGAATTGCACTATATGTACAATGGAAAATTTCAAAGGGCCATAACTCTGTTTAAAATCATCCGACCAGAACCCGCTGATAATATGCACATCTCCTCTTGGAAATAAAGCTTACCATAAAGTTTCATTGAATTCCGGTCATTAGTTGCTGAGAAATAGCCCGGACAAATTTCCGGACGGACGCACACACACACAGACAAAGCGGCGACTATATGCTCCCCCCCAAATATTTTGGGGGAGCATAAAAAATACTGTAATAAACATACTTTAATCATGTTCAATGCATACCTTAACTAACTATGGAATAAGCATCAAATTGCAATCATTTACAATACTTTTTTTTGTCATAAAAAAATCCTTGTATGTTTACCAGGTATACAGAACACAGTAACATAGTTATTGCCCTAAGATAAAATACAGGTAACATTTTATTTCAAGTGTACACAGAAAAATATTATATATTACCAGTACACATGGGATTATTCATGTTTAAATAAGTGTTATTGACTAATACTAAGTGATTATTATTATTTTATTATTGTTATTCATACTACAATTATAGTAGGTTACAAATAAAAGTGCCATTAAATAATTTGTTAATACTAGTTTTATGTATATCATTAATTATAAAGGATAGAATTTGATTAAACCATCCAAATATTGATTTTTACAAATTATGCAGTCATAATAAACATTTATTTAAAGGAAAGTACCCATGTCAGGCCTAGTCTTAAATCTGGAACTTATTTTCCCTACACTAATGAATGTTTTAGAACACAAATTCTACTGTTCAGTAATGGACAATTGAAACACAAATTTTACTATAATGAGGCAAATGAACACACACAAAAATCTTAACAAATTAAAAGCAACCATTGAATAACTAAAAGTTATGTGAGTGTTCAACAAATATTGTGCTGGGCACTCTGTCAAAATGACAAACAAGGTGAAGCTGACCAGCTTATGGACTAGACAATATTTTAGCCTTGCTTTGGGAAAACAGGGCTTTATGTATGTGGGTAAAGTGTTGTCACATACATTGTCACATACAAGCCTGTGCAGTCCACACAGGCTAATCAGGCCTCTGTTTTTATGGAATTTTTAGATTAAAACAGATCTCTTCTTTACAAAAATCCAGTGTAGGCAGAAACTGTTGTCCCTGATAAGCCTGTGACTTATCATTGACTCTCATAAGACTTCACAGGTTAATCTGGGACGACACTTGACCCACATGCATTAGGCCCAGTTATCTGGGACGACACTTGACCCACATGCATTAGGCCCAGTTATCTGGNAACATGACTTACAAAGTCTGAGACTTACAACAAAATGACTTAAACAATGCACAAGACCAAATCCATGGGTTACATGAATGGAAAAATTTCTGCAGCAATACATATGAGCCTCGCTCTGTGAAAAGTGGGTTTAATACATGTGCGTTTAGTTCGTCCCAGATTAGCACAGGCTAATCAGGGACGACACTTTTCGCTGTAATTGTACTTTTTGTTTGAAGGTTGACACTTTTTGACGAAAATCCAGTTTAGGCGGAAAGTGTTGTCCCTGATTAGCCTGTGTGAACTGCACAGGATAATCTGGGACGACATTTTACGCACATGCATTAAGCTCCGTTTTGTCAGGACGAGGCTCATATTGTATTTATGCTGTAAAATATGCACACTTTACTGAATGGAATATTTGATACACATTATATCGATCCTAGAAAGATGATAGAAAAACTTAACAAAAGTATGTCGACTTCTAATAACTTGGAACACAATGAAAGCAATTATTATACTAGTTTTCATAATTCAGAAGTAAATGAAGATATTATTATTTTTAACTACAATAACAATTTTGTTTAATAGCAAACTGCTATAGAACACAGCAAATGGACTTTCCCTTGCAAAACTCCTCACACAATTTCTAAAACTTATTAATTCTATTTATTACTGACCAAAACAACAAGAAACCGTCGGAGACGGGTGTGATGCTCCCCAAAGTGTTTTTTTGTCACAATATTGCACTATATATTCAGATAAAAGGAAACATCTTGAGGGGCATAACTTTGGACAAAACAAGAATTGCACTATATGTAGTTTATAGAAAATTTCAAAGGGCCATAACTCTGTGAAAAATCATCCGACCATAACCGGCTGATAATATGAACATCTCCTGTTGGTAATGAAGCTTCCAATAAAGTTTCATTGAATTCCCGTAATAAGTTGCTAAGAAATAGCTCGGTAAGGGTATCACGTTTACAGATTTTTCTAAACGTTTTAACGAAATGAAATAAACAAAACTTTACTGTTCAAACGGTATCCCTATGTCCGTTTTAAAAGCGTCAGTACCATCGTATTTCCAAACTGAAAGTAGTTATTATTTCCGGAAGTTATATTCAGTGCATTTCCCATTTGCGTAATGACGTCATATTTAAACCATAAAATTTTATAAACCAGACCATCTGTATAACCACATGTGTATTCGTCATTCTATAAAAACAATTTAAAGAAAGTCGAAAATAATGTAAAATCGACGAAAAATACTGTATCTGAAAACGACACTCCAACAAAATGTACGTATTTTGCACATGAAATACAATGTGCATATCCTTTGACTGCAGACAATGAAAAACCTGTAAACTAGCAAAAACGTAATCAACATATAATTTGGTTAAACTATTGCTTTTCAACATGCTACCGCAGTGCTTTACTTTGCTAATCAATCACTTAAAATATTTCAAGATGGCGGCATATGCACTGTTTCGTTGCCAAGTTGTAAGATTTTCGGAAAGTAGCGAAGATTTTCCGTTCATCTCGTGCAATCCGCTAACCAATCAGAAATAAATTACTGCCGAATTCGGAAGTGGCCGGATTTACCTCAAGTACCCGCAAGAATTGCACTATATGTACAATGGAAAATTTCAAAGGGCCATAACTCTGTGAAAAATCATCCGACCAAAACCGGCTGATAATATGCACATCTCCTCTTGGTAGTGAAGCTTCCCATAAAGTTTCATTGAATTCCCATAATAAGTTGCTGAGAAATAGCTCGGACAAGAATCGCACAATATGTACAATGGAAAATTTCAAAGGGCCATAACTCTGTAAAATCATCCAACCAGAACCAACTGATAATATGCACATCTCCTCTTGGTAGTGAAGCTTGCCATAAAGTTTCATTGAATTCCGGTCATTAGTTGCTGAGAAATAGCCCGGACAAGAAAAATTGCACTACATGTACAGTTAAAGGAAAATTTCAAAGGGCCATAACTCTGTTAAAAATCATCCGACCAGAACCCGCTGATAATATGCACATCTCCTCTTGGTAGTGAAGCTTCCCATAAAGTTTCATTGAATTCCGNTTAGGCCCAGTTATCCCAGACGACACTTAACCCACATGCATTAGGCCCATTTATCCCAGACGACACTTGACCCACATGCATTAGGCCCAGTTATCCCAGACGACACTTAACCCACATGCATTAGGCCCATTTATCCCAGACGACACTTGACCCACATGCATTAGGCCCAGTTATCCCAGACGACACTTAACCCACATGCATTAGGCCCATTTATCCCAGACGACACTTGACCCACATGCATTAGGCCCAGTTATCCCAGACGACACTTAACCCACATGCATTAGGCCCATTTATCCCAGACGACACTTGACCCACATGCATTAGGCCCAGTTATCCCAGACGACACTTAACCCACATGCATTAGGCCCATTTATCCCAGACGACACTTGACCCACATGCATTAGGCCCAGTTATCCCAGACGACACTTAACCCACATGCATTAGGCCCATTTATCCCAGACGACACTTGACCCACATGCATTAGGCCCAGTTATCCCAGACGACACTTAACCCACATGCATTAGGCCCATTTATCCCAGACGACACTTGACCCACATGCATTAGGCCCAGTTATCCCAGACGACACTTAACCCACATGCATTAGGCCCATTTATCCCAGACGACACTTGACCCACATGCATTAGGCCCAGTTATCCCAGACGACACTTAACCCACATGCATTAGGCCCATTTATCCCAGACGACACTTGACCCACATGCATTAGGCCCAGTTATCCCAGACGACACTTAACCCACATGCATTAGGCCCATTTATCCCAGACGACACTTGACCCACATGCATTAGGCCCAGTTATCCCAGACGACACTTAACCCACATGCATTAGGCCCATTTATCCCAGACGACACTTGACCCACATGCATTAGGCCCAGTTATCCCAGACGACACTTAACCCACATGCATTAGGCCCATTTATCCCAGACGACACTTGACCCACATGCATTAGGCCCAGTTATCCCAGACGACACTTAACCCACATGCATTAGGCCCATTTATCCCAGACGACACTTGACCCACATGCATTAGGCCCAGTTATCCCAGACGACACTTAACCCACATGCATTAGGCCCATTTATCCCAGACGACACTTGACCCACATGCATTAGGCCCAGTTATCCCAGACGACACTTAACCCACATGCATTAGGCCCATTTATCCCAGACGACACTTGACCCACATGCATTAGGCCCAGTTATCCCAGACGACACTTAACCCACATGCATTAGGCCCATTTATCCCAGACGACACTTGACCCACATGCATTAGGCCCAGTTATCCCAGACGACACTTAACCCACATGCATTAGGCCCATTTATCCCAGACGACACTTGACCCACATGCATTAGGCCCAGTTATCCCAGACGACACTTAACCCACATGCATTAGGCCCATTTATCCCAGACGACACTTGACCCACATGCATTAGGCCCAGTTATCCCAGACGACACTTAACCCACATGCATTAGGCCCATTTATCCCAGACGACACTTGACCCACATGCATTAGGCCCAGTTATCCCAGACGACACTTAACCCACATGCATTAGGCCCATTTATCCCAGACGACACTTGACCCACATGCATTAGGCCCAGTTATCCCAGACGACACTTAACCCACATGCATTAGGCCCATTTATCCCAGACGACACTTGACCCACATGCATTAGGCCCAGTTATCCCAGACGACACTTAACCCACATGCATTAGGCCCATTTATCCCAGACGACACTTGACCCACATGCATTAGGCCCAGTTATCCCAGACGACACTTAACCCACATGCATAAGGCCCATTTATCCCAGACGACACTTGACCCACATGCATTAGGCCCAGTTATCCCAGACGACACTTGACCCACATGCATTAGGCCCAGTTATCCCAGACGACACTTGACCCACATGCATTAGGCCCAGTTATCCCAGACGACACTTGACCCACATGCATTAGGCCCAGTTATCCCAGACGACACTTGACCCACATGCATTAGGCCCAGTTATCCCAGACGACACTTGACCCACATGCATTAGGCCCAGTTATCCCAGAGCGAGGCTCATTTTATGCTTCATTTTTACTGCAAAGCTTTTTTTAATGGTGTTGACTGATGAGAGTGGATAGACAATACAATTTTGCGCACAAGTAATAATTAAATAAGCATTAAAGTCAGAACAATAGTTGGTTTCATGTAAGATAAATGTTTTGTTTAAGAGTTTAAGACTCCTCCTTAAAGAAATCATTAACAAGTACAAAAGAACGGTATTTTGCATTGAACATCCGAGATATAAACCTTTTGCACGTAATAATAAAAGTTGAGACTTTTTCGTACATGGTACCAGCGATTTTTTTTTTGCCAAAAATTACAGTTTCCCAATGGCAAAAAGAAACATTTTTTTCACAAAAATATGACCACAATTTCCCAAAAAAAGATGCCAAACTTGTCCAATAATCTCAAATTCTCAATAATTGCTTAATTGAGTTTATTAAACAGCAATATAATTCCATAGCACTTTATAATATAAATTAAACAAGTGATGTATTTGTGAAACACTATGTCCCATTTTGAGCGATTTTGACTCATTTATTTGACCTTGAAGGATGACCTTGACCTTTAACCACTCAAAATGTGCAGCTCCATGAGATACACATTCATGCCAAATATCATCTTCAATATTGCAAAAGTTATGGCCAATGTTAAAGTTTGTTCAAACAAACCAACAAACAAACCAACAAACAAACAGACAGGGCAAAAACAAAATGTCCCCCATTATAGACTGGGGGACATAAAAATGCAATTAAACATACACTTATAAACAATTGGAATACTGTTATTTATAACCCTATTAATAATGTTTGATTGTTCCCAATATGAAGGTTTCATCGCGCAATTTTTCCCAATCTAAAAGGCAAAAATATAAAGCAAAAAAAAAATCATTGGGTACTCAAATTCTGTCATACAAATCATAAAGCAAATGCTTATTTTGTATTTATTTAAAATAATTCTTAAAGGGACCTGTTCACGTTTTGGTAAATTGACAAAATTGAAGAAAAAAAAGTTTCAGATTTGCACATTTTGGTTGTAGTTATGTTATTTGCGAGGAAACAATAATACTGAACATTTGCCATGCACTAAAATATCCATTATATGCATCTTTTGACGATTCGAAAACCTGACAATTATGAAGCATTACAAACGCAAAACAATTGAATATGGGGAGCATAATAAATTTAAAAAAATCTTACCATTGTTTTATTTCACAAATTCTTTAACGGTTAGTATTCTACAGTTATAGATAATATTTATACACTTGAAATTGTTGATTAAAAGATAGAAAGTCAATTAGCCAATTTTTATAGTTTAAACCCATTTATTTTTTAATCGAAAGCCTAAGGTTTATTGAAACGATCTCAAATCCATTTCCTGAGTAGAACCAGCACTTGGCATCTTTGGGGGGGATTAAACAACTGCTCCTACAGTGGGGATCAAACCCGTGACCTTCCTGTCGCTAGACAGACAATATATCCACTACATCATGGCACCCAATTTTGATAATGAATATTAATGTTCAGTTTAAAGAACTTTAAGTGAAACTGATGCTCAAATACAAAGTGCTGTTGAAGCAATTTCTCGAAGTTTTAAATAAATTACATGCATGAAAAATAAAATTGAATACATGCAATTAACAATGTTGGTTTTCTTATCCTAACATAGAAATAATTGGCAACTGTTTTATAATGGTAAAAGCTCTGAATTTACAAACATGTCAAAATGAATTAATTTTATTACAAATAGCACCAAATTACAAAAAAAGCATGTAAACCCTCTTAAAATTATTTGTACATACAAATCATAGCTAAAAAAGGTTTTATTTAATTATTTAAATACGTTTGACAATAACAACAACTACTGGCAATTAATTTATTCTAAAATGCTCTTTAAATATCACATTTTACTTTGATACAATCACAAAACACACTTATAGCACAAATTACCAGAGTTCTGCAGAAAACTGTTGTATTTACATCAAATTTCTAAATAAAATGCAACAGTTTCTTATCAAACCTTCAAAATAAAAATCCTATCACAAATTGTGGTTAACACATGTTTTAAATAGATTCCACCAGCGGAAAATCAAACACATTTCTTTATAAAAATCACAAAACAACTCTGAAACTATAACTACCACCAAAATCTTCCATACATTGAATGAATCAAAACTGCAGTTTGAAAACTAAGTTTTTGCCTCAGTTGGCACATTTGCTACTAAGGGAAATAATTCTAACTACAGGGTTACCACAAAAGGGAGGTAACACTGGTATGATGTACAATCTTTTTGCAAAAATGCAGTCTTCAGTTGTTGTCCATCTTATCCACAAAATGCATTCAAATATATTCTATCCGTCTGTCAAACACATTCTGTTCATGGAGAAGAATACTAATGATTTCATGACATATGTGCAGGAGACAATTTTTTCAACCTTTCCAGATAAAGAACTACACAATGGAAAACCATTCCCAAGGAGTTCATGTTACAAATGATTTCTCTACAAATAAGGGAGAGAACTGTTTCACACTTTATAATGGGAAAATGGAAGAATCACGCACAGCTACCTGTTTGGTAGCAGGTATCGTATATTATCCAACAAATAACTAAGGAAGTCACAGATGTGTGTCCAATTGTTCCACGAGAGGATGAAAGATACGATCATTACGATGGTGCTCACAATTCTGGCCCTAAAAAGATAAAAGACAACATGTACTTAACAACTAGTAATATTTAATATTAATTAACTGTTTAAAAACACTTAAAGCAAACAAGAGCTTTGTCAAAAACAAAACTGCAGTAACCTACAAGGTTAATGTTGTCAGACAAAGAACAGGATCTAAAAAAAGTTTCATTTATCTATCGTTTGTACTTTGTTATGGCAGGATCCACATTTTGTTTTTCAATTATTTCTTTCACCATAGCAACCACAATTTTTGAATGACAAAAAAAACTGAATATGAACTATATGGCCATCTATCCACATATACTGATACTTAAAAAAACGAAGATCAATGATTTCTGGTTTTATATTTAAATATTAATTAAGAAAAAATATTAAACTGTAAAAAAATTGTAGTGAAGAATCATTTACATCGTACTTAACCTTTAAACTGGGTATGATCCCAATTGCTTGCTATAATACATTATTGTTTTCTGCATTTTTAAAACGGTAAGATTCAATCTTTTATCAGAATGCATGTGCCCTTGTTCAGAATTCATATTAAATTTATAAAAAAACACACAAATTAAGTTTTGTTATTTACAGTCACTCAAAAAGCGTTTGGAAATGGGCTATTTTGGTCTATGTGGGCACGAAGACAACTTAGTAAAAAAAAAAAAAATATTTTCATATTAAATTTATTAGACACACAAAAAAAAAAAGGTTGATAATTTCCAGTCACAAACAAACTTAGTGGTTTAAAACGGTGCCAGCAATTTTGGTGAATGTCGGCACACAAACAACTTATCTCATTTAAACCTTTTTGTTTCAGCTTGATTGCATTGAAAGCATTAGGCTTATTGACATGATTTGAGTCAGTTTCCTGGGTAGAACCAGTACTTGGTGTCTATCAGGAGACTAAAGAATGCTCCAACAGTGGGGATGGAACATGTGACCTCCCGGTTGCTAGGCAGACACCATTGCCACAGCAACAACTTACCCAGTAGTCAAAAATGGTGCGAGCAGATTTGCAAACATGGAAACAAACAACTTACCTAGTAGTCCGAAATGGTGCCAGTAGGTTTGCAAACTTACCTCGTAGTAAAAAATGGTGCGAGCAGATTTGCGAACGTGGACACAAAGATGAGTATCACAGCCAGAAGCACCAACACAAACAACTTACCTCGTAGTCAAAAATGGTGCGAGCAGATTTGCGAACGTTGACACAAAGACGAGTATCACAGCCAATAGCGCCAACACGACGTTGATGAGTTTCGTGAGTATCGTGCGGAACGTCACGTTCTCCACCATCTCCATGGAGATGATCTGCTGCTGCTGCTGCTGTAACTCCATCTTGGTGATCTGAAATGGGATAATTGGGCTTAATGCATGTCCGCAAAGTGTGTTTGTGTATTTCAAAGTTTATAAGGTCCTATATGCCTGATGCAGCATTATGTGTGGACCTGGATTGTGTCCCAGCACTTCAACCTAAAAAACTTAAAAGACTCTCGAAAGTTGGGATGAATTTTGAATTATAGCTGCAATATCCAGCCATTTAGTTCTTACTAAATTTTCAATTTTGGTGTGGTCTTGAGTTGTGGGGTGGACTACACAGAAAAAATCCGTCTGTCTGGTATGGTGACCTACAACCAAACTCACATGCTTCTGGGAACAGGAATTGAACCAGGGTTTCATAGGTTAAGAAGGGCGTGTACCAACAACTGCAATAGTTCAACAGCCTTCAGAGAGTATCAGTTCGCACAGGCTTAATAGGGATGACACTTTCCACTTTTATGGGAATTTTCCTTCACAAGAAGTCTCTTTTAAACAAAAATCTAGTCTAAGCGGAAAGTGTCGTCCCTGAGTAGCCTGTGCGGACTGCAAAGACTAATCTGGGACGACACTTTACACCCATGCATGAAGCCCCATTATTCCAGAGCGGCAGAGCAAGGCTCATGTGATTCGTGTATTATCCCCTCTAATTTGTAAGATTGATATGAAAGTAGTGGAGACAAACACTGAAAAAATGTGGCAGCACTAAGTCTAACAAGTTTGTGACTATGGACACACACCCATACAAATGTCCGTGGTGATTCTATTATAACCCCCTATAAAAGTAAAATTGAAAAGAGAGTAGTGGAGACCTACTCGAGTTTGGCAGTTTTCTAGAAGGTCATGGATGTCACTGGTTCTCTCCTCCAGCCTGTAGTCTATCTTCTCCTCCATCCCAGTGATGTCCTGCAAAGTAACGAACACATTAAGTATAAATCTATTTGAGTCTTACACTTTGAAAAGGGGACTTAATGCATGTGCGTAAAGTGTTGTCCCAGTTTACTCTGTGCAGTCTGCACAGGCTAATCAGGGACAACACTTTCCGTATGAACTGGATTTTTGTAAAGAAGATACTTCCTGTAAAGGATTTTTTTTATAAAAGCGAAAAGTGCCTTCTCTGATTAGCCTGAGTGGACTGCACAGGCTTATCTGGGAGGACCCTTTACACACATGCATCAAAATCCGTTTTCCCAGAGTTCATATTGGTGATCTACTGGGGATCTACCAGTTTGAGGTTGATGATCTACCTGTTTGAGGTTGGTGATCTACCTGTTTGAGGTTGTTGATCTACTGGTTATCTACCTGTTTCAGATAGATGATCTACTGGCAACCTATTGGTGATCTACCTGTTTGAGGTTGTTGATCTTCCTGTTTGAGGATGGTGACCATGCTTGTTTGGGGCAGGTGATCTACCTGTTTGAGGTAGGTGATCTACCTGTTAGAGGTTGGTGATCTACCTGTTTGAGGTTGTTGATCTACTGGTTATCTACTTGTTTCAGAGAGATGATCTACTGGCAACCTATTGGTGATCTACCTGTTTGAGGTTGGTGACCATGCTTGTTTGGGGCAGGTGATCTACCTGTTTGAGGTAGGTGATCTACCTGTTAGAGGTTGGTGATCTAACTGTTTGAGGTTGTTGATCTACTGGTTATCTACTTGTTTCAGATAGATGATCTACTGGCAACCTATTGGTGATCTACCTGTTTGAGGTTGGTGACCATGCTTGTTTGGGGCAGGTGATCTACCTGTTTGAGGTAGGTGATCTACCTGTTAGAGGTTGGTGATCTAACTGTTTGAGGTTGTTGATCTACTGGTTATCTACTTGTTTCAGATAGATGATCTACTGGCAACCTATTGGTGATCTACCTGTTTGAGGTTGGTGACCATGCTTGTTTGGGGCAGGTGATCTACCTGTTTGAGGTAGGTGATCTACCTGTTAGAGGTTGGTGATCTAACTGTTTGAGGTTGTTGATCTACTGGTTATCTACTTGTTTCAGATAGATGATCTACTGGCAACCTATTGGTGATCTACCTGTTTGAGGTTGGTGACCATGCTTGTTTGGGGCAGGTGATCTACCTGTTTGAGGTAGGTGATCTACCTGTTAGAGGTTGGTGATCTAACTGTTTGAGGTTGTTGATCTACTGGTTATCTACTTGTTTCAGATAGATGATCTACTGGCAACCTATTGGTGATCTACCTGTTTGAGGTTGGTGACCATGCTTGTTTGGGGCAGGTGATCTACCTGTTTGAGGTAGGTGATCTACCTGTTAGAGGTTGGTGATCTAACTGTTTGAGGTTGTTGATCTACTGGTTATCTACTTGTTTCAGATAGATGATCTACTGGCAACCTATTGGTGATCTACCTGTTTGAGGTTGGTGACCATGCTTGTTTGGGGCAGGTGATCTACCTGTTTGAGGTAGGTGATCTACCTGTTAGAGGTTGGTGATCTAACTGTTTGAGGTTGTTGATCTACTGGTTATCTACTTGTTTCAGATAGATGATCTACTGGCAACCTATTGGTGATCTACCTGTTTGAGGTTGGTGACCATGCTTGTTTGGGGCAGGTGATCTACCTGTTTGAGGTAGGTGATCTACCTGTTAGAGGTTGGTGATCTAACTGTTTGAGGTTGTTGATCTACTGGTTATCTACTTGTTTCAGATAGATGATCTACTGGCAACCTATTGGTGATCTACCTGTTTGAGGTTGGTGACCATGCTTGTTTGGGGCAGGTGATCTACCTGTTTGAGGTAGGTGATCTACCTGTTAGAGGTTGGTGATCTAACTGTTTGAGGTTGTTGATCTACTGGTTATCTACTTGTTTCAGATAGATGATCTACTGGCAACCTATTGGTGATCTACCTGTTTGAGGTTGGTGACCATGCTTGTTTGGGGCAGGTGATCTACCTGTTTGAGGTAGGTGATCTACCTGTTAGAGGTTGGTGATCTAACTGTTTGAGGTTGTTGATCTACTGGTTATCTACTTGTTTCAGATAGATGATCTACTGGCAACCTATTGGTGATCTACCTGTTTGAGGTTGGTGACCATGCTTGTTTGGGGCAGGTGATCTACCTGTTTGAGGTAGGTGATCTACCTGTTAGAGGTTGGTGATCTAACTGTTTGAGGTTGTTGATCTACTGGTTATCTACTTGTTTCAGATAGATGATCTACTGGCAACCTATTGGTGATCTACCTGTTTGAGGTTGGTGACCATGCTTGTTTGGGGCAGGTGATCTACCTGTTTGAGGTAGGTGATCTACCTGTTAGAGGTTGGTGATCTAACTGTTTGAGGTTGTTGATCTACTGGTTATCTACTTGTTTCAGATAGATGATCTACTGGCAACCTATTGGTGATCTACCTGTTTGAGGTTGGTGACCATGCTTGTTTGGGGCAGGTGATCTACCTGTTTGAGGTAGGTGATCTACCTGTTAGAGGTTGGTGATCTAACTGTTTGAGGTTGTTGATCTACTGGTTATCTACTTGTTTCAGATAGATGATCTACTGGCAACCTATTGGTGATCTACCTGTTTGAGGTTGGTGACCATGCTTGTTTGGGGCAGGTGATCTACCTGTTTGAGGTAGGTGATCTACCTGTTAGAGGTTGGTGATCTAACTGTTTGAGGTTGTTGATCTACTGGTTATCTACTTGTTTCAGATAGATGATCTACTGGCAACCTATTGGTGATCTACCTGTTTGAGGTTGGTGACCATGCTTGTTTGGGGCAGGTGATCTACCTGTTTGAGGTAGGTGATCTACCTGTTAGAGGTTGGTGATCTAACTGTTTGAGGTTGTTGATCTACTGGTTATCTACTTGTTTCAGATAGATGATCTACTGGCAACCTATTGGTGATCTACCTGTTTGAGGTTGGTGACCATGCTTGTTTGGGGCAGGTGATCTACCTGTTTGAGGTAGGTGATCTACCTGTTAGAGGTTGGTGATCTAACTGTTTGAGGTTGTTGATCTACTGGTTATCTACTTGTTTCAGATAGATGATCTACTGGCAACCTATTNTACTGGTTCCCTACCTGTTTGAGGTTGGTGATCTAATGGTTCCCTACCTGTTTGAGGTTGGTGATCTACTGGTTCCCTACCTGTTTGAGGTTGGTGATCTACTGGTTCCCTACCTGTTTGAGGTTGGTGATCTACTGGTTCCCTACCTGTTTGAGGTTGGTGATCTACTGGTTCCCTACCTGTTTGAGGTTGGTGATCTACTGGTTCCCTACCTGTTTGAGGTTGGTGATCTACTGGTTCCCTACCTGTTTGAGGTTGGTGATCTACTGGTTCCCTACCTGTTTGAGGTTGGTGATCTACTGGTTCCCTACCTGTTTGAGGTTGGTGATCTACTGGTTCCCTACCTGTTTGAGGTTGGTGATCTACTGGTTCCCTACCTGTTTGAGGTTGGTGATCTACTGGTTCCCTACCTGTTTGAGGTTGGTGATCTACTGTTCCCTACCTGTTTGAGGGTGATGATCTACTGATGATCTACCTGTTTAAGATTGGATATATACCTGTTTGCGGTTGGTTCCCTACCTGTTTGAGGTTGGTGATCTACTGGTTCCCTACCTGTTTGAGGTTGGTGATCTCGTTCTGGTTCAGCTCTACTATATCGTTCATCTGCTCCTCCATCCTCTCCAGCTTGAACCTCTCCTCCTCCAGCAGGCTGCGCATCACACTCAGCTCCTGCTTGCAGTCCAGCTGGCAATAGGGAAAATCATGGATATATATTTTTTTAACCTCAAACTTTTATTGTCCCTGTGAAAAGGTATGATACCGGTGTAGGGCTTCCCCTTCATACCTTACAAAGTTGATGTTAATATCATAACATGACATGGTTAGGTGTATACATGAATGAGTTGACATTAATATGTTATAGACTTAAATAATTAAGAAATTACAAAAATTAGAAAAACATGAATAGGAAAAAAAAAACATGGATATGGATGTGACGAACATGATGTTTCAAATGATGAACATGATGTGTCATATGAGGAACATGGTGTTTCATATCAGCCTGGTTCTGGGCAAACTTGGCTTAATGCATGTGTGAAAAGTGTCGTCCCAGATTAGCCTGTAAAGTTCACAAGGACAACCCTTTCCGCCTAGACTGGATTTTTGGAGAAGATACATTCTTAAATAAAAAAAATCCCTAAAAGCAGAAATTGTTGTCCCTGATTTGCCTATGCAGATTGCACAGGCTAATCTGGAATGACACTTAACACACAAGCATTAAGCCCAGATTTCTTCAGAACGAGGCTCAAATGATTTACAAGAAGTGTCAAATGATGAATTTGATGTGTCAAATGATGAAATTGATGTGTCAAATGATGAGCATGATTTTTCAAATGATGTGCATGATTTTTTAAATGATGAACATGATGGGTCAAATGAGAAACATGATTTTTCAAATGTTGAACATGATGGGTCAAATGTTGAACATGATGGGTCAAATGAGAAACATGATTTTTCATATGTTGAACATGATGGGTCAAATGAGAAACATGATTTTTCAAATGATGAGCATGATTTTTCAAATGATGAATATGATGGGTCAACTGAGAAACATGATTTTTTTAAATGATGAACATGATGGTTCAAATGTTGAACATGATGTTTCAATTGATGAACATGGTGTATCAAATGATGAACAGGATGTATCAAATGATGAGCATGAGGTGTCAAATGATGAACATGATGTGTCAAATGATGAACATAAGGTATCAAATGATGAACATGATGTGTCAAATGACGAAAATATGTCAAATAATGAAATTGCTGTATCAAATGATGTACATGATGTTTCCAATTATGAACATGATGTTTTAAATGGGAAAAATATTTGTCAAATGAGGAACATGATGTGTCAAATGATGAACATGATGTGTCAACTGATTTGCATGATGTGTTACATGGGGAAATGATGTCACAAATCATGAGCATGATGTGCCAAATAATTAACATGACATGTCGAATGTCAAAAATGATGTGTCCAATGAGGAACATAATATGTCAAATGATAAATAAGATGTGTCAAATGATGAATTTGATGTGAAAAATGAGGACTATGTTGTGTCAAATGAGAAACATGATGTGTCAAATAATGAACACGATGTGTCAAATGATGAACACGATGTGTCAAATGATGAACACGATGTGTCAAATGACAAATATGATTTGTCAAATTATGAATTTGATGTGTCATTATCGTAATAATGTGTCAAATGATGAATGTAATGTGTCAAATGATGAACGAGGAAAGAAAAATAATGAACAAAATGTACCACTGATGATTTTTTTTTTAATCCATGTTGCAATGAAGGCAGATAAGCACATCTGGCTCTCAAGGCTTACACTCTACTAACCTTGTAAGATTCAAACTCCTCCAAAGTCTGCTGCAGCCTGTCCTTAAGCGAATTGCTCGCGTCTTTGGACTGGCGCAACTCCGCTCGAAGTGCATCGAAATCTAACTGAGACATGACTATTTGCTGGGAGGTGTTGGCGGAATTCGACGGGGGACTGCTGTGTCCACCGAGACCAGACCCAGACTCCGCTATGCTGGAATTCTCTTCATCCGAGAGGTATTTGAAACTGAAAGCAGACAGTAGAAACATTTTTCATTGAGTCTCCTTTCCCGTGCAAAAAAGTTTGGCTCGAATCAATGTTCTTTTTATTAAAAGGCTATTGTCTGGATAATGCAGACACTTAAATCTCTACACCCATTGTATATTTGATATAAGTGATCTTGGTGTTGTAGCAAAATTTAATGAAAACAGAACCATTCCAAATTATTCAATCGTTTCGTGTTTAAGACACTTTAAATTTGTATCCATTTCAAATGATGCTAATTCATTAACAACGCTGTATTTTCAGTTGATGAGTTTATGAGTTTATGAGTATGAGTTTATACTGTTCTTTTATTTTAATCTTGACAAAAAGTTCAAAAAGGTTCATCTCCACAATCAGTGAAAAAGTCCCTTTAATATCATAATACAATTAGTGTAAGGACAAGGTAAACTGTACTTGTCAAAAAACTGGAAAGATATTAGACTATATTATCTTTCAACAAATTGATAGGTGTATAAAGCATTATTTACGACAAACATATCATTCACGACAAAAAAAATGTCAACTATAAAAACGATCTGGCACTGAAACGGTTGCCCACATGACCAATGTTTGAACTCTTGCATTCCAACTGTACATTTCAAAGACACTTGAAGCTAATAAACTCCTACATTTCAGGTAACATAACTCACACTGGTTCATATGTATAATAAACTGTGGAAAAGAAATACAAGTAAAACGCCTTTGAATAAACCACAAATTAATGCATTAACAATTTTATAAATGGGAGCAATTAGTAAATATATTAGCAAATTTCTAGCAAATTATTTCTCACAAACAAATAAATGTTCTACAGTTTGACATTTCTATGTCACAGTGTATTAGAGCGGTTTAAGGTATATTAGAACGCCTAAGCTATTTTGTGCAAAACTAATTTTATAAATGCTTTTGTCTGCTTATAGCTAATTTGTTTTTTATGGAAAATCATCTAGCCATTGCTTATGCATATGTAAATAACTATGCAGTCTGTTAATTGCTATATATATAATATCATTGAATGCATACAATTTGGACGCCAATATGGGACACCGCTCTATCGATTTAATAATTGCAAGATATGCATATAAAATTTACAAGCACTGCGATTAGAGCCTTAAAAAATTGCATAGCTGCATGCACTTTTTTGTACAAGCGGCTCTCCATATCTGGAGAGAGATTACAAAATCATGCAGCAACTCAGTCCAACTGATACTTGGGTACTATGCACCTTGCAAGTAGAGGAACAGAAAGCAATACCTGATAGGCAAGAATATGACATAGCAAATAATTCTAGGTCTCATGGTAATACACTTTGGACAGATTTTAGATCCCCCCCCCCCCCCCNTCCTGTAACGTCTTATCTCCAACCAGGAAAGCTGAACATTTGATATTCAATCATGAATTTTCATTAAATACTTAATAAAAATATTTTGTAACAAAAACAAGCTAAAGGAATGTAAACTGAACAAAACTTCCATCAAATGATTACGAACCAGGATCATCAAAAACAGTTATTATCAATATCAATCAATGTTTTCAAATAATAGTGCACTTTACATAATTAAAGGAATTAAAATTTTGAGATACAATAACAGCTAGTCCAATGTACTCCGGAGGAAATTTTACGATTTCTGATATGGCATTCCTTTCGTTAACTGGCAAAACATGTCCTCATTCATTAATAAAAAAACTCACAAACTGATGTTTCTGTTCTTTGCACCTGAGGCTCTAGATTATATGTTGTTTAATATGAGCCTTGCTTTGGGAAAATGGGTATTAATGCATGTGCATAAAGTGTCGTGCTAGATAAGACCGTGCAGTATGCACAGGGTCATCAGGGACAACACTCTCTGCCTAGACTGGATTTTCTTTTCTTTTAAAAGAGACATTCTTCAAACGNCAGAAAAAAAAAAAAAAAAAAAAAAAATCCCTACCTACTGACCCTGTTTTTTTTCCAAGGAGACCGGAAACGGACCTATTTTTTTTTGGCCTTACCTGATTGTCCCTGTCAGAGCCCCACATTAAACAAACATCTACAAAACAAGAAACACAGAATTTCATGGGGAAACCCCTTTGCATGTTCATCTAGGATTTTCAAAAAAATTGACAGGCTGTTAGTTTTTGTTCATTCGACCACCTCCCCTTTTTCAGCAATTCAGCATTATGCTTGAAATAACTGCCATATCAGAAACTGTGAAAGGTACCTTCTGAGGTAAATTATTTGAAAACATTTTAAAGACCTATTATTTATAAACTAAACAACATCTCCCAATGAGGGCATTTGGATATTTAAGTATGTTTAGCTGTTGCTCTAGGGTTTGCGATAAGGCTGCTTAAAAGGTGTCAAATTTCTGTCGGTCAGGCCACTGATTCTGTGTACGGGTAAATATTGATAGATTATGCATGCAATTTTCTATACCAAAGTCTACACAGCAAGAACAACATCCACTATCATAGGCTACACATCACAATATCTGGGCTACATATGAAAATTTCCTAGGCTGGCTACACACCACAATATCCAGCTCGCAAGGGAGATAACTTACCTGGGCGTTTGTTCGTCGGACTTGCCACCACTAGCAACATTAATCTCCCTGTAATATTGTAATTGATGAGCTTTGGGAAAACTGTGCAAAATTTATGTGCGTAAAGTGTCGTCCCAGATAAGCCGGTGCAGTCAACACAGGCTAATCAGGGACAACACTTTCCACTTTTAAGGTACTTTTCGTTTAAAGGAATACCTTCTTAGCAAAATCCGGTTAGGAGGAAAGTGTTGTCCCTGATAAGCCTGCATGGATTGCACAGGCTAATCTAGGATGATACTTGACGCACATTCATTAAGCCCAGTTTTCCCACAACGAGGCTCATTACTAATTGGTGAGATTTGGCAGACACAACAGTGGAAACCATGACAACACAACCCCAGTAACTAGCGTTTTATAATGACAAAAAAGCATGGCACAGTTAAATTTCTGTTTATTGACCCACCACCTTTTTTTTAAATTAGTTTACATCCTCTTTTATTACTCTCAGTTATGATTCTAGACATATGTGCATGTAGTATTTGATATTTGGTATTTGATAAATATTGGATTTGATAACAACTTAAATATGCTGAATCTGTATCTTTTCAAAAAATTGTTGATATCTCGAGTTTTAAAACACGATTCTGGCACTGTTCCACAATTCAGAAAATATGAAGAAATCCCTTTTCACAATATCAGCAAGTTTTTTTAAAATATATATAAACTTTTGAAGGAAAAAAGCTAAAGCATTTTTGGCCATTTTTATTTACATTTAAAACATTGGCTTTGACAATTTTCTGCAGAAATATTAGATGCACAGACACGGAAAGCTCTGAACTCTGGCATTCATCAACAGCAATTGGGTAACCAACGAATGAAAAAAACAACAGACCTTTTGTCAGGTCATATAATTAGGCAGAAGTTTTAAGGTGATTTCAAATCTTTTATTAATAGTTTTATGTATATCTTTGGTATAAGTATGCCTTTATTTGCAAAACAAGGCTATTATTTTTCAGATTCAGCATCTTTAAATTTCATATTAATTGATTATTGTGAGTACAGAAAGTAAAACTAACACACAATTCAACAATATGCCTTCCATTTAACAACTACACATATTGAAAATACCTTGGTTACAAGATAAATGTTTTCTGTTAAAGATAAACCAATCTTTACTGAAAATGTTTGGAGATTTCTTAGTATTAAACAAGAGCTACGTTTGTCAGAAACACAATGCCCCCTACTGCGCTTTGAAGCCATTTATTTGACCTTTGACCTTGAAATTTGACTTTTGACCTTGAAGGATGACCTTGACCTTTAACCACTCAAAATGTGCAGCTCCATGAGATGCACATGCATGCCAAATATCAAGTTGCTATCTTCAAGATTGCAAAAGTTATGACCAAGGTTAAAGTTTTGGGACAGACAGAACTAGAGCTTTGTCACAGACGTGACGTATACCCCCACATGCTGCATTGACACAGAATATTTTGCATGCTGTCTCACAAAACAATAGAAGCTAATTTATGGCAATCTTTAAGAAGTATTATGCCATTATCATTTATGGCAATTTTGACCTTTGAACTCTTGAATTTTTTAGCATGACCTGCCATCCAATGACTGTGAACAAAATTAATGTACAGAGTAATTTTAAAATCTCACAATGAATGACATAGTTATGGCCCGGAAAAGCCATTTTTGACCTTTAAACTCAAAGGGTGACCTTGACCTTGGAGATATCGACGTAATTCTTTCGCATGACACACCGTCCAATGATTGTGAACGAATGTACAGAGTAATTTTTAAATCTCACAATGAACGACATAAACCATTTTTGACCTTTGAACTCAAAGTGTGACCTTGACCTTGGAGATATCAATGTAATTTATTCGCGCGACACACCGTCCAATGATGGTGAACAAATGTGCCAAATGGTTTTAAAATCTCACAATTGCCCAGACAAGCTCATTTATGGCCATTTTTGACCTTTGAACTCAAAGTGTGACCTTGACAATGGAGATATATTGACGTTATTCATTCGCGCAACACACCGTCCGATGATGGTGAACAAATGTGCCAAATTACTTTAAAATCTCACAATGAACGACATAGTAATGGCCCGGACAAGCTCATTAATGGCCATTTTTTACCTTTGAACTCAAAGTGTAACCTTGACCTTGGAGATATCGTGGTAATTCTTTCGCGTGATGCACCGTCCAATGATGGTGAACAAATGAGCCAAATGATTTTAAAATCTCACAATGAAAGACATAGTTATGGCCCTTACAAGCTCATTTATGGCCATTTTTGACCTTTTAACTCAAAGTGTGACCTTGACCTTGGACATATCAACGTAATTCTTTCGGGCGCCACACAGTCCAATGATGGTGAACAAATTTGCCAAATGATTTTAAAATCTCACAAAGAACGACATAGTTATGATCCGGACAAGCATTTGACCTCTGAACTCAAAGTGTGACCTTGACCTCGGAGATATCGACATAATTCTTTCACACCGTCCAATGATGGTGAACAAATGTACCAAAAGATTTTAATATCAAACGATAAATGACATAATTATGGTCCGGACAAACTTCCGGTTTTAAACGCACTAAGTGACCCCGTGACCTAGTTTTTTACCCGGCATGACCCATATTCAAACTTGACCTAGACATCATCTAGATACAACTTCTGACCAAGTTTGGTGAAGATCGGATTAAATTTTGGGACAGACCGACAGACAGACAGACCGACAAAGTGACTCCTATATAGCCCCCATTACCAATGGTAATGGGGGTATAATGACAGACAGAATGACAGACAGGCCAAAAACAATATACCCCCTCTTCTTCGAAGAAAGTGGCATAAAATATTGAGAAATTAATTCTGCGTCACATTAAATTCTAAATTTGCTGAGCAAACAACGTTTTACTATGAGACTTGGGTGTTTATGCAAAAATGCATTTTACCCACAATCCTCTTAGACTGCAAGATAATCCAATCAGGGAGTAGTTTTTAAGAGCCAATTACTAGTTTAACCCATCAAATGTACTCAAACTCAACATATACCACAACCTTACATATAACTCTACTAGTATGTCTGAAAAATTAGATTCTCAAGCATAATTATAAGTTAAGAAGATTTAAATATAGCAAATCGAAATTAAATATATAAATGGAAAATAATGCAAACATAATCTTAAATTGTGTTTATATTTTTTATGGAAATAAAAGCAAAATTATAAAATGCAGTTAAAATGAACATTTGTTCCAACAAATAATCAAAAACTTCCAAAATGCAAAGAAGAACATTCCAGATCTATCATGCAAAGATTAAATCAACTTTTCAATGTTTGAATAAATTAAAGGGATAAAATAAGAATTATATAAATACTTTTTATATTCACTGCAAGTAGAAGGATAAAACAAGTGCATTTATCATTCCATGTCAAAGGATAAAGCATGTGTATTCCATGTCAAAGGATAAACATGTGTGTGTATCACTCTATGTCAAATGATAAACAGGTGTTTTTATCACTTCATGTCAAAGGAAAAACAGGTGTGTTTATCACTCCATGTCAAAGGATAAACATGTGTTTATCCCTTCATGTCAAAGGATAAAACATGTATGTTTATCACTCAATGTCGAAAGATAAAACATGTGTATTATAACAGCATGTCACAGGATAAACATGTGTGTGTATCACTCCATGTAAAAGGATAAACAGGTATGTTTATCACTTTATATCAAAGGATAAACAGGTGTGTTTATCACTTCGTGTCAGAGGATAAAACAAGCGTATTTAAAACTCCATGTCAAAGGATGAACATGTGTGTTTATAACTTCGTGTCAGAGGATAAAACAAGTGTATTTAACACTCCATGTCAAAGGATAAGCATGTGTGTTTATCCCTTCATGTCAAAGGATAAAACATGTGTGTTTATCACTCCATGTCAAAGGATAAACCATGTGTGTTTATCAATCCATGTCAAAGGAAAAACAATGTGTATTTATCACTCCATGTCAAAGGATAAAGCATGTGTGTTTATCACTCCATGTCAAAAGATAAAACATGTGTAAATGTATTATACACTTAGTCAAATGATAAAACTTTAGTAATAATCACTGTATGTACAAAGATAAAGTATTGAATGTATCACATATCAAAGGATAAAACATGTGTATTTATTATACAAGTCAGAGAATAAACATAATTATAAGTACCAAATAATTCATGTGAAAGGATCAAATATGCAGTTATCACCAATAATGTATTATTCTCTATATTTGTCATGACATGCCAAATTATATTTAAAATATTTGTTTTGGCATTAAACAAAACTGGGGAAAAAACAGCAAAGAAAATTTGGCAAAAAACTGGTAGCAGATTGTGTGACGAGTTAAGTATGCTATTGTACAAGTATATTAATATACTTCATACGAGTAAACCTCCCTCTGAGAAAACCAGGCTTAATGCATGTGCGTAAAGTGTCATCCCAGATACGCCTGTGCTTATCAAGGACGACACTTAAACCTTTGAGCGCTGGAACCGGATTTTGAAGGCCTTTGCAAACAGTTTTGATCCAGATGAGACGCCACAGAACGTGGCGTCTCATCAGGATCCAAACTGTTTGCTATTCTGATAGTATTCTTTGAAAAAAATCGAAGAAAATGCTAATTTTAGAAATTTAGCAGACAACATTTTAGCACACGACAAATTTCCCAGCATGCAAAGGGTTAATGCTTTCATGGAATGTTTTCATTTAAATGAAGTCTCTTCTAAACGAAAGTCCAGTTTAGGTGGAAAATGTCGTCTCAGATTAGCTTGTGCAGACTGACTGCACAGACTAATCTGTGACGATACTTTCCGCACATGAATTTAGCCCTGTTTTCTCAGAGTGCTGCTCATTAATAAGCATCAATACATGAAATGTGATTAAATTCCATAACATGGGTCTAGTAAGAAAATACATCGGTACCTTAGATACAGAGGTCGAAGTCTGTAGAAACACACAATAAATCAGATTAACAAGAAGTATAATGTGAAGTGCAAAAAAGTGAGAAAAAGACAAAAAGACAACAGAAAATACATGTTTTTCTTTTAAAGGGACTTAATTGTTCTCTATTTGGCAAAATGACAATTGGGAAAACAATTGTCAAACATTCAAAAATGAATGTATGCATTATATTCCATCAAGCAAAAGAACATCCTTGATATTGCTTCCAGAGGTCCCGGGTTTGAATCACGGGGGAGGCATTATTATTTGCTTTTATAATTATTTCATAGTACCGTATTCGATATAGTTAATATTTGTAAGTGAATAAATGACGTTTAAAAAAAATCCGATATCTGTGAAAAAGTCCCTTTTATATTTTTGCGAGTAAACAATGTTGTTTCAAGCAAGAAAGATCATGAACCGGTATAGAAATATGTTAAATTCAGATAAAAAAGACCAGATGGGACACACAGAAGTACAAACAACTAGTCAGCCAAGCGTTCTAGTACTCAATGGTGGACGATTGTAATTCTCGTTTTCATAATCAAGCAGTATTTCACCTTATTTTACTATACCACCTTGCCAATGATATGCATACCAAGGGAGTAGTTTCCTAATTCTATTTTTAGAATCAGGCTACACACCATCTATATCCTTTTCTATTTTCAGAATCAGGCTACACGCCATCTATATCCTATCTACAATACTGTCCTACACCCTACTGTACCCACCTTGCAGGCAATGTCCCACCACCATGTGATTTTTCCCCATCATCTGGCTGATTTTCTTCTGCTGTTTCTGCAAATCAAATCATAACCACATAAAATATGATTTCCATTACACCATAGCTGATATTTAGTCGATATCATTCAATACGAAAAAGTGAAAATGTCCAGTACTGAAAATATACCAAAATTTAAGCAAATTACATAACTATATGAGCCTCATTCTGGGAAACTAGGCGTAATGCATTTGCGTAAAGTGTTATCTCAGATAAGCCTGTGTAGTCCGCACAGGCTAATCAGGGAAGACTCCCGCCTACACTGGATTTTCGTTTAGAAGAGATATCTTAAAAAACAAAAAACAAAATCCTTAAAAGTGGAGAATATTGTCCCTGATTAGCCTGCTCAAACTGCACAGGCTAATCTGGGATGACACTTTACGCACATGCATTAAACCCAGTTTTCCCAGAACGCGGCACATATGGTGTCAATGTAGTTTAATTGTTTCAGCACGGAAACCTTTACTATAAAGCAAGATCCGTCATCCGCGTAAACAAATTGTTCATCACCACCATGGTTACAATTTATAAAATACTTTCGTACTGTAATGGACTCCGTTTACAAAAGTATATGGTATAACCTTGGTAATCAGGGCTTTTTTTCCTTCTTTATGAGTGGCCGTGGAAGGACATTTCACAATTCTGAAAAGGACAATTCACAAACCTAACATGGCCGTGAATTTTTACAAAATGGTCCGTTTTTCACAATTTTAATAATTTCACGACTCGGTTTTTCACAATTTTAATAAGTTCTCGACTCAATTTTTCACAATTTTGAAAATTTCGCGACTCATTTTGTCACAATTTTGAAAAGATCGCAACTCATTTTTTCACAATTTTGAAAAGTTCGCGACTCATTTTTTCACAAAGTAAGGGGGCCAGGGCCGCTTCACAAAGTCAGGAAAAAAAGCCCTGGTAATCATTTACAAATAGTTTAGTATCACCTAGGTAATTAGTTATAAATATCAGAGTGGTAGCCATTTTTTTAAAAGGCTAGTATTAATGAAACTAGAACTGTCAAAATTTACCGTACTTAGCCCTTTGCATGCTGGAAAATTTGTCGTCTGCTAAAATGTTGTCTGCTGAATTTCTTAAATTAGCATTTTCTTTGATTTTTTTTTTCAAAGAATACTATCGGAATAGCAAACAGTTTGGATCCTGATGAGACGCCACGTTCTGTGGCGTCTCATCTGGATCCAAACTGTTTGCAAAGGCCTTAACAATTCGGTTCCAGCGCTTCAAGGGTTAACCATGAATTACGCGCAACCATGTATAATGCGCAATCAATTTTTGTATGGCCAACATGGCGTCTATAATGGATATTAATGAAAGCATAATTATTTTTTTGCTAATAAGTACTCTGTCTGAATAGCGTTGTATCAATGTATAATGCGAACCACCTTGTTTAATTGAAATTTGCTGGCTTAAAACTGCATGCAATAAATGGTAAAGTACGGTAAGCAAATTACTTAACTATATGGTGTCAATGTTATTCAATTGTTCCAGTACAGAAACCATTACTTAAGCAAGAGGGCCAGAGATCCCTCATCGGTGTGAATTTTATTTTTATCATCACCATGGTAACAATTCTTAAAATAATTTCTTACTAAAATGGAAACCCTTTACAAAAGTATATGGTGTGATACCATCTCGGTACTCATTAACATACAAATTGTTTAGTATCACTTAGGTATTAAGTTACAAATATGTGGCGTGTTCTGAGAAAACTGGGCAAAATGCTTGTGCGTAAATTGTCATCCCAGATTAGCCTGTGCAGTCCGCACAGGCTATTCAGGGACAACAATTTCCGCTTTTATGGAATTTTTGGTTAAAATGATGTCCCTTCTTAGCAAAAATCTAGTTAAGGTGGAAAGTGTCGTCCCGGATTAGCCTGTGCGGAGTGGCTAATCTGGGATGACACTTTACGCACAAGCATTTTTCCCAGTTTTCTCAGAACACGCCACATATCATAGTGGTAGCCATTTTTAAAATGGCTAATATTAATGAAACTAGAACTGTCAAAGAGACTTCAACCAATGTAGAAAACAACATGCTGAACTCCAAGCCCAAAACAAATGAGCTGCACTCTCGCAAAACGGGACTTAATGCATGTGCCTGGCTAATCAGGGACAACACTTTCCGCTTTTATGGTATTTTTCATTCAATGGAAGTTTCTTCTTAGCGAAAAAGCACATGCATTAAGCCCTGTTTTCCCAGAGCGAGGCTCATGTCAAACACAATGAAATATGTACCCAGCAATGTTTGGTGTATTTTGTGCACTGTCAAGCAAATAAAGAGCATTTGAAACTGGTTAAAAACACAGATGCCATCAAATTTGAAGACAGAATATGCATTTTTTTAGCTTGCTTTCATGGTTTATAAAATCTAGACGCTAAGCACAAAATGCAAGAGATACACTCAAGGTATTGTAACAATGGTAATACACTTACATGAAAGATGGCAGGTTCCTTTCAGATAGTGTATAAATACTGCATTTATAGCCTTCATTTGATGTATGACTCATGTAGTTAATATTCAAGTTGAGGGCCTTGTATCACAAACATAACTAAGTCAATATTCAGATTCAAGATTTGGTTTTTTACTGAATATTTTACATTAGTTTGACGATCATGATCAATTTGGCGCTCACCGAAGATTTTTTAAGTTTCGATTCTCATTAAACCCTGAGTTTGTGGAAGAATATTCACATTTTCTAATAGCAGAGATTTTGAGATTGTTGTGAGCAGACCAACATTCTTATTTCGCAGCTGAGTGGAAACTCAAATCTCATCTTCTGAGAATAATCCAAGAGATGTGTTTGTCAGATTCACAATGCCCCCTACTGCGCCGCTTTGAAATAAAATTTCTATTTATCATTTGGCAGGTATAGAAATTATCTCCCTTTAAAGCTTGTTACTTCTCTTGGGTTTTGTTTTTTGACCTTTGACCTTGAAGGATGACCTTGACCTTTCACCACTCAAAATGTGCAGCTCCATGAGATACACATGCAGGTCAAATATCAAGTTGCTATCTTCCATATTGCAAAAGTTATGGCCAATGTTAACATTTTCCGACGGACTTACAGGCAGACAGACGGACTTACAGTTCAACTGCTATATGCCACCCTACCGGGGGCATACAAATAATTGAGAATATTTATTATTCTGGGCCCTGGTCTAAAGCCCTCTTATACACTTGCCATTAGCAAACGATGGCCGCACGTCAGTCACAGAGTAAACATAGACTAGTCATACACAGGAATTGCCTGACATACGCTGCCCGCATGTCAGTTACAGGTACAATAGGGAAAGTAATTACTCAAACATTTCATTTTAAAGAGTGTTACATGCACATAAAGAACATTGATTAACTTTCCTATTCAACTCATGTCCCTAGCATAATCAATTTGACAGTGCTCTAACTATACAATAGACTATCTTAGGAATTAGCTTAATTTGGAGACAAAAAACTGTAACTGTTGATGGAACAAACCTACTTGTGTCAATGGTACACACCCACTAGTATTGGTGATACAAACCCACTAGTGTTGGAGGTACAAACCCACTAGTGTTGATGATAAAACCCACTAGTGTTGGTGGTACAAACCCACTAGTGTTAAGAGGTACAAACCCACAAGTGTTAGTGGTACAAACCCACAAGTGTTGATGGTACAAACCCACTAGTGTTGATGGTACAAACCCACTGGTTTTGATGAAATAAACCCACAGGTGTTGGTGATACAAACCCACTAGTTTTGGTGGTACAAACCCACTAGTTTTGATGATATAAACCCACAGGTGTTGGTGATACAAACCCACTAGTTTTGGTGGTACAAACCCACTTGTGTTGATGATATAAACCCACAGGTGTTGGTGGTACAAACCCACTAGTGTTGGTGGTACAAACCCACTTGTGTTGGTGGTACAAACCCACTAGTTTTGGTGGTACAAACACACTAGTGTTGATGGTACAAACCCACTAGTGTTGGTGGTACAAACCAACTAGTGTTGGTGGTACAAACCCACTAGTGTTGATGGTACAAACCCACTAGTGTTGGTGGTACAAACCCACTAGTGTTGATGGTACAAACCCACTAGTGTTGGAGTTACAAACCCACTAATGTTGATGGTGCAAACCCACTAGTGTTGATGGTACAAACCCACTAGTGTTGGAGGTACAAACCCACTAGTGTTGGTGGTACAATCCCACTAGTGTTGGTGGTACAAACCCACTAGTGTTGGTGGTACAAACCCACTTGTGTTGATGGTACAAACCCACTAGTGTTGGAGGTACAAACCCACTAGTGTTGATGGTACAAACCCACTAGTGTTGGTGGTACAAACCCACTAGTGTTGATGGTACAAACCCACTAGTGTTGGAGGTACAAACCCACTAGTGTTGGTGGTACAAACCCACTAGTGTTGGTGGTACAAACCCACTAGTGTTGGTGGTACAAACCCACTAGTGTTGGTGGTACAAACCCACTAGTGTTGGTGGTACAAACCCACTAGTGTTGGTGGTACAAACCCACTAGTGTTGGTGGTACAAACCCACTAGTGTTGGTGGTACAAACCCACTAGTGTTGGTGGTACAAACCCACTAGTGTTGGTGGTACAAACCCACTAGTGTTGGTGGTACAAACCCACTAGTGTTGGTGGTACAAACCCACTAGTGTTGGTGGTACAAACCCACTAGTGTTGGTGGTACAAACCCACTAGTGTTGGTGGTACAAACCCACTAGTGTTGGTGGTACAAACCCACTAGTGTTGGTGGTACAAACCCACTAGTGTTGATGGTACAAACCCACTAGTGTTGGAGGTACAAACCCACTAGTGTTGGTGGTACAAACCCACTAGTGTTGGTGGTACAAACCCACTAGTGTTGGTGGTACAAACCCACTAGTGTTGGTGGTACAAACCCACTAGTGTTGGTGGTACAAACCCACTAGTGTTGGTGGTACAAACCCACTAGTGTTGGTGGTACAAACCCACTAGTGTTGGTGGTACAAACCCACTAGTGTTGGTGGTACAAACCCACTAGTGTTGGTGGTACAAACCCACTAGTGTTGGTGGTACAAACCCACTAGTGTTGGTGGTACAAACCCACTAGTGTTGGTGGTACAAACCCACTAGTGTTGGTGGTACAAACCCACTAGTGTTGGTGGTACAAACCCACTAGTGTTGGTGGTACAAACCCACTAGTGTTGGTGGTACAAACCCACTAGTGTTGATGGTACAAACCCACTAGTGTTGGTGGTACAAACCCACTAGTGTTGGTGGTACAAACCCACTAGTGTTGGTGGTACAAACCCACTAGTGTTGGTGGTACAAACCCACTAGTGTTGATGGTACAAACCCACAAGTGTTGGAGGTACAAACCCACTAGTGTTGATGGTACAAACCCACTAGTGTTGGTGGTACAATCCCACTAGTGTTGATGGTACAAACCCACTAGTGTTGGAGGTACAAACCCACTAGTGTTGGTGATACAATCCCACTAGTGTTGGTGGTACAAACCAACTAGTGTTGATGGTGTAAACCCACTTGTGTTGATGGTACAAACCCACTAGTGTTGTAGGTACAAACCCACTAGTGTTGGAGGTACAAACCCACTAGTGTTGGAGGTACAAACCCACTAGTGTTGGTGGTACAAACCCACTAGTGTTGGTGGCACAAACCCACTAGTGTTGGTGTTACAAACCAGGCTTACCAATTGTTTTTCCTTTCAAAATTACATAGCATATAAACAATAATTATGTGAAAGTAACAATGGCACATAAAAGGGTAAGCGCTGTGTGTTGCAGCAGATTAAATGAACCTCTTTCTGGGAAAACTGGGCTAAATGCAAGTGTGTGTCATCCCAGATACTTACAAATCAGCGGCGACTCGTTCTGCTCTTATTAAAAATTTTGTTTAAAGGAGATCTTTTCTTAGCAATAATCCACTTAAGATGGAAAGTGTCAGCTCAGATTAGCATTTGCAGACTGCACTGGCTTATATGGGATGACACTTTACACACATGCATTAAGCCCTGTTTTATAAGAGCAAGGCTCACATACGCTTTTTCCCAAGTTGTGGGTGAACAAATTAAAACTATTTACAGAAAAGGAATTTAAATTACAATTACTAAAACATCTACAATTTCAATACAAGACAATTTAATAAAAGAAACTATCATTTTAATGAATTTTCACATGCAACTCATATTTTCTTACATATGCAACACGTTAAGGGGCTATTACTAAATATTACCCAGTAAAGGAATTTAAATTGAAACACCTACTTAGCGCAGCTATGTTGTCTGCACTTCCAAACTTGTTCTTTATGAGATGAGCAAATTCCCGAGGTTTCGATACAATGGATCTGTAATAAAGATTTGTAAACAAATTATTGAATGGCTAGATATAAAATTTAATATTCATTAAATAGCATTAACATTAAATACTATTAAAGGTCTTCATGGATAGTTTCTGCCTAGCGACGGGTTCGATCCCCACTGTAGGGCTTTCTTAAGATCTCCTAAAAAGACACCAAGAACTGGTTCTACCCAGGAAACGGACTCGAAAGCGTTTCAATAAGCCTTAGGATTCTGATGCAATTAAGCTTAAATAAAAAGGGTTTAAACTAAATAACATTAATTATAATAACATTAATTTAACATGTACGTTTATACAAAATATTCGTTACAATAAACTTATTACAGGCAGTCAATTCTGCAGAAATATGCCCTATTCATACTTTAAAAAACTTTCTTGGTCTTAAAAGGTGTAAAGTAATAGTGTCCCGTAGAATTGTGCCATATTAATACTTTTGAAGATTTTTTTTGTTCTTATAATAGTTTAAAAAATATGGTGTCTGCCTTGCAGGCAAGAGGGCCCTGGTTAAATTGACCCCACTCAGCAGTTATTCAATATCTTTCCTAAGACATATATGTCAGTACTGTTTTTTTCTGGAATATAGCATTGAGCCAGGTTTTTTTATCCTTCTTTGAGTTCCGCCAAATATCGGCCCTTTTCCCTAGACATTTTCTCCCTCTGACAAAGAATTTTCCCAAAACAATGAGATCTAAAAAAAAAAAATAATAATAAAAAAATAAATATTATACAAGTTAACCTAATCTGGTGAAGAAAAATATTGCATAATAAAATTTTCTGTTGCCTTGAATTTGTTTTAAAACAGTAAATTATGTTTAATTGCTTATTTAATACTTTCCTTATTTTTCCCCAAAATCAGGCGTTTCACACGATTTTTTTCCTCTCAAAAAAAGCCAGGCTCTTTCCCCAAAATCAGATAAAAAAACCTGATTGAGCACAAACTTTGCTTGTGTATAATAACTATCTTTATAATAAAACTTCACTTACTCTTTGGCACCTTTTATGTTTCCGACGACTCCTCTGAAAATGAAAACATAACATTTCATTTATACAATTCACTGTGCCCCGCAAGATAGCTCAGGTAAAAAAAGCCCTACAATGGCCATTAAGGATTGTAGATTCAAATCCAAGCCCAGCCACATAATTTGAGCTGGGGTTTGGTAATGATGGTCATTATTTATACAGCTTTTCTCACTTTTCCTCTAAATCGAGTAGGTTTTGTCAGTTTATGGCAAAAATACGTGCACACTGTATTTGTAAACCACTTAGATCAGCAACGACTGCCACGGACCGCAGATTAACTGACCGTTATGACTGACCTTTATGACTGACCGTTATGACATAACTGAAATTCTGTTTAAAACTGTGAAAAATATTAAAATATATCAACAAGAATTTTGCTGAGACTGATGGTTGCTCCCCAATGATGTGTTTTGTAAATATCAATTGCACACAGTTAATTCCACATTAAGTGTCTGAGTTCTCATGCTGCAAGAAAGAGTGTGACGGATGGAAAGGACCGACATTGAATAGGATAGATATGTTTATTATCAGGGATATTTGTTTCAGACCCATGCAAACTCCATTCCATATTAACGTAGAATTCAGACAGAGAGAAAAAAGCGGCAAAGTTGTAGTCCCACCTGTGGAAGAGCATACAAATTTCACACAGTGATGAAAGTATAACATGTTTAATAGTTTGTGTTAGTTTTGTTAACATAGCAAAAAATTACACAAGAACAAGTGTTACAACATCATATTCTGATATTCTTTAGTTATTTTCTTTTCTTTTTAAAAATAAATATTTTATGACACTTTTTATTATAGAGCATTTCATTTCATTTTATGGTAGAGACAGTAAATAAACACACACCAGCACATGAGTGCAGTAAGATAATAAGCCAGGAATTATTGAGGCAGTAAAAGCACACAAGTGTTTAAGCAAGCACCATCTGTGCAACTCTGATAAAACAAGACATGGCTGTGTCCATAGGGCAAAGGTTACCTCACATTCCACTTATGTCTCAAAACTACACTTATGTAAAAAATAAGATACATTATGGTGAAATTGACCTTTGGCCTCTTAGCGTGAATTTGACCTTGCCCTATGGACACATGTGTTGTTTTTTTTATTTTTACTTGGGCATTTGTTTTTGGTTTTCAGAATGAAGTATATCGGTATAATTGTTACTGGTCACTCACTTTAAAAATGAAATAACACATTTCAGCTTTAAGCTTAAAAAGAATTGATGCAATAATGATGAAAAAGGAAAACAAATTTTATTGAATTTTTACAAACATAAAACACGGGTACTGGTATAATTTATACCGGTAACTCACTTTACAAATATAATAACAAAATTCGGATTTAATCTGAAAACAAGAGATGTGTTTGTCAGAAACACAATGCCCCCTAATGCGCTGCTTTGATTTTTTATAAAAAAAATGACCTTTGACCTTGAAGGATGACCTTGACCTTCACCACTCAAAATGTGCAGCTCCATGAGATGGACATGGACGACAAAAATAAAGTTGCTATGTTGAATATTGAAAAAGTAATGAATTTGACCCATATATTTGACCTTTGACCTTGAAGGATGACATTGACCTTGACCTTTGACCACAAAAAATGTGCAGCACCATGAGATGCACATGCAAAAGTTATAAATTTGACCCATATATTTGACCTTTGACCTTGAAGGATAACATTGACCTCTGACCCCTCAAAATGTGCAGCTCCATGAGATGCGCATGCATGCCAAAAATAAAGTAGCTATGTTGAATATAGCAAAAGTTATGAATTTGACCCATATAATTGACCTTTGACCTTGAAGGATGACCTTGACATTGACCTTTGACCACTCAAAATGTGCAGCACCATGAGATGCACTTGCAAAAGTTATGAATTTGACCCATATATTTGACCTTTGACCTTGAAGGATGACATTGACCTTGACCTTTTACGACTCAAAATGTGCAGCACCATGACATGCTCATGCAAAAGTTATGAATTTGACCCATATATTTGACCTTTGACCTTGAAGGATGACATTGACCTTGACCTTTGACCCCTTAAAATGTGCAGCTCCATGAAGTAGATATGTTGAATATAGCAAAAGTTATGAATTTGACCCATATAATTGACCTTTGACCTTGAAGGATGACCTTGACATTTGACCACTCAAAATGTGCAGCACCATGAGATGCACATGCACGCCAAAAATAAAGTAGCTATGTTGAATATAGCAAAAGTTATGAATTTGACCCTTATAATTGACCTCTGACCTTGAAGGATGACCTTGACCTTTGACCGCTCTAAATGTGCAGCACCATGAGAAGCACATGCACGCCAAAAATAGAGTTGCTATGTTGAATATTGCAAAAGTTTTGCATTTGACCCATATATTTGACCTTTGACCTTGAAGGATGACCTTGACCTTTAACCACTCAAAATGTGCAGCTCCATGAGATACACATGCATGCCAAATATCAAGTTGCTATCTTCAATATTGCAAAAGTATTCATAAAATAAGCGATTTGGGCCACATATATTTGACCTCTGACCTTGAAGGATGACCTTGACCTTTCACCACTCAAAATGTGGAGCTCCATAAGTTACACATGCATGCCAAATATCAAGTTGCTATCTTCAATATTGCAAAAGTATTCATAAAATAAGCGATTTGGGCCACATATATTTGACCTCTGACCTTGAAGGATGACCTTGACCTTTCACCACTCAAAATGTGGAGCTCCATAAGTTACACATGCATGCCAAATATCAAGTTGCTATCTTCAATATTGCAAAAGTATTCATAAAATAAGCGATTTGGGCCACATATATTTGACCTCTGACCTTGAAGGATGACCTTGACCTTTCACCACTCAAAATGTGGAGCTCCATAAGTTACACATGCATGCCAAATATCAAGTTGCTATCTTCAATATTGCAAAAGTATTCATAAAATAAGCGATTTGGGCCACATATATTTGACCTCTGACCTTGAAGGATGACCTTGACCTTTCACCACTCAAAATGTGGAGCTCCATAAGTTACACATGCATGCCAAATATCAAGTTGCTATCTTCAATATTGCAAAAGTATTCATAAAATAAGCGATTTGGGCCACATATATTTGACCTCTGACCTTGAAGGATGACCTTGACCTTTCACCACTCAAAATGTGGAGCTCCATAAGTTACACATGCATGCCAAATATCAAGTTGCTATCTTCAATATTGCAAAAGTATTCATAAAATAAGCGATTTGGGCCACATATATTTGACCTCTGACCTTGAAGGATGACCTTGACCTTTCACCACTCAAAATGTGGAGCTCCATAAGTTACACATGCATGCCAAATATCAAGTTGCTATCTTCAATATTGCAAAAGTATTCATAAAATAAGCGATTTGGGCCACATATATTTGACCTCTGACCTTGAAGGATGACCTTGACCTTTCACCACTCAAAATGTGCAGCTCCATAAGGTACACATGCATGCCAAATANTTTTTTTTTTTTTTGGGGGGGGGGGGGGGAAGGGTCCGGTTCATTTTGGGAACGGGTCCGTAGGTCATTGGGAACAGGTCTGTTTACCGGACCCGTCCAAAGAAGGAAAAAAAACACTGGTGTAGAACTTTAGAGGTCCTAAATAGGCATGTCAATATTGAGATTGGCCAATATCTGTAGCGGAAGGAACCATTTAAACATGTTCGGTAGAGGACAACCACAATTTAAGAACATTCGTGTGAAATACCGGCCAGCCATGTTTTTGAACTAACCTCAATTATTTTTTAACTCAGCCCAGATATCATTACGACACAATTTTGTTATTGTTCTTAACACGTTTCACATTTGAGACGTGTGACTTTGAGAGTACTCAAAAGGTTTTAATATACATGTAACCATATAAAGAAAACTGCTCCGCCTTATAATTAAGTTTCCAACTAATCCAAAATCTCACTTGGACAAATGCTGTCTAGGAAAATATCTGGGAAAATATTTGTTTAAATGCTGCTTAACTTTATCAATTTTATCTACACAATAAATCAAAATAAAGGTTTCATTGAGAGGGGTAGTTATAAAAAAAATTACAGGGGAGGGGGAAATTATATACTTTTTGGGAAGAAGAATTGGGCCAAATGTTTGCCCCAAATAAGCCGTAAAAAACTAAACGCAAACTTTTTGTTTTGACATAGTTTCTTTGACAAATTAAATGCAGCCTATAGAGTATTCACAAGTCAAATGTTGTAAAAATGACGACAAACAACAGAAAAATGCTGATCACAATGGGTGCTCACGTGAAAAAAAGCAGAATAAACTATTTAACATGTGTATTAATAAAGGTGGCAAATTTTTCATTTTTTTTTTTTATGGTTCTCTTATATTTCTCTTACATGTTTTTCTTTAATCCTTAGTTTATTTGTGAAAAACGACTTGTTAGTAGAAAAGCAAACAAATTAAAAACAAGTGATGTGTTTGAGAAACACTATGTCCCCTTTTGAGCGATTTTGACCCATATATTTGACCTTTGATCTTGAAGGATGACCTTGACCTTTCACCACTCAAAATGTGCAGCACATTGAGATACACATGCATGCCAAATATCACGTTGCTATCTTCAATATTGCAGAAGTTATGGCCAAACCAACAAACAGACAGGGCAAAAACAATATGTCCCCCAGTATAGACTGGGGGACATCAAAACAAGACAAGAAAATCAACAAATAAAGACCATGCGGTTATTTCAAACTTTTTTTTAATTGCACATGCCTGAATTATTATGTAATGTAGTCAACTTTTACCCATTTATGCCTAGCGCCTAGAAAAAAGGCCTTGGCAAACAGCGTAGACCCAGATGAGACACCGCATGATGCGGCGTCTCATCTGGGTCTGCGCTGTTTGCTTAAAGGAATTTCTGTAAGAAATATTCTAAATATAGAAATAAATATACCAGACATCCCTAATTTTGGAAATAAATTGATCCAATTTAGAAGGATGGGAGAGTCCACTAGGTATAAATGGGTTAAAAATCTGCTACATGCCTGACTATATCAAATAAATATATCAGCCTCATTCTGGAAAAACGGGGCTTAATGCATCTGCGTAAAGTGTCATCCCAGATTAGCCTGTGTAGTCTGCACAGGCTTATCAGGGACGATACTTTCCGCGTTAATGGAATTTTTCGTTTAAAGGAAGTAGCGGCTCTTTATTCTTTGCTTGGGCAACCAAAGTACTAAAGAAAGTTGCCTGTCAGGGCAGCCTACAGTAAAAAGTTAGTTTCAATCCTTGTTAATAATGTCGATATCTTACTTAAGCCCTTGTCCCATATCTCTGAGCTTGTCTTTCGGCTGCCGGTGAGAACCGTAGGTTTCTATGTCACTCAAAACCCTGCAAATGAGTAGGCAATATAACAAAATATAATTAATAAGAGACCTGGCAAATATGATCTCCAAAGTACTCACCCGATCGCATTCAGTGATCAGTCAGTGTATTAATTTTGTAGCAGATGATTTTCTTGATGTCTATTCTTGAAACTGTAGTAAGCATTGATCATACTTTTCGTAACACTATCCAGGCAATTTATGTGCCATGCAGGTACAATTTTCATTGACAGTATGCATTTTTCCAGTCAATATCAAAAGCTTGATATTTAATTTGGAGAAATATTACATCTTGATTGGGCTTACTATGAAAATTTGGGAACAACATCGTAAGTAACGATTATCTGATAAGTCAGCTTGTCGCCCTGCAGTGTAAGTGGCTTAACTAGAAAAAAATGCGCTTAAATACACTTTTTCAAGAAGGGTTAATTTTAACAGATTTTTACACCCCTTCATTGTGTCACATATCTTAAGCTGAATACCCATCAAATCAAAACCCTAACTATGAAATAGCAGATCGGTATGAACATCCCTACTTTTTGTACTTCTCCAGTTTTTTCTGCAGCGTGCCCAGGGAAGCCGTAGATTTCTGGTTCTTCTTCTCAAACACCTGTTTGATGCGTATGAGCTGCTGCTTGTCTGCCTCACCGGCCACCTTCAGATATTCGTTGACGTTTGCTGTAATGGCATACATGGAATAAAGTGAAGATATTTCTTGAGTTTGCTGGAATACATGGGAGTATATGGAATACAGAGAAGATATTTGTTGACGTTTGCTGTAATGGAATACATGGAATAAAGTGAAGACATTCCTTGAGTTTGCTGGAATACATGGGAGTATATGGAATACAGAGAAGATATTTGTTGACGTTTGCTGTAATGGAATACATGGAATACATAGACAGTGTTGTTGTTTTTTTGCCAAATTTTGTGTTGTTATTACGCCCCATTCCCTATGTCAAAAAGTGTATATTTTTCCCAAATGACTGCCTGAAATTCCCAATTGAAGGTTTGCAAAAAGAAATAAAACAAAATGTTTTTTTTTTTTTTGTAAATACAATGCAACATTTAGTTCATTTCCCTATGCAGCTCTATGGTTTGAAATTTAATAAATATAATATTAAAAACACTTATTCTCAATTTAAAAGTATTTGTAAGCAAAAAGTAAAATACACTGATTTCCCAATTTAACTTCCCAAAATGGGGGAAAAAAACACTGCATAGAATAATTTGAAAATATTTCTTGAGTTCACTGGAATACATGGAATATATTGGAATAAAATGAAGGTATTCAATGACATTTGCTGTAATGGAATACATAGACTAATGTATATTCAATGACATTTAATATAATAGAAAACATATAAAGAAATAAAAAAGTGAGTTAAATTAAAAATCTGTATGGTCCTCCCTAAAAGTAGATCAACTAAAAGTAGTTCTTTACCTCACTCAAAGTAGATCTATAAAAAGTAGTTCCTTACCTTCTTTCGTCCCCTGTTCCTCCTTAATCTGCAGCATGGTCTTGTCAATCTTCTCCTGTACCTTGGCCATGTCTGCCTGGCGCTTCGATGTCTCAGTATTGCCGGAGGCGGGGCCATCGATGACATCATCAGTGATGTCACTGCCCCCTCCACTCCCATTCTCTTTCGTTGTTGGTTCCTCCTAGGAATAAGTATTCTTTTCTTAAAAATATGTGGTAAGGCACAGTAAAACTTGTAAATATACAAATGTATGTGGTATTGCACAACAAACCATGTAAATGTATGTGGTAAGGCACACACACAAAACATGTAAATATATATGGTAAGGCACAAAAAAACATGTAAATATATGTGGTATGGCGGCACAAAAACAGTAAACAATGAAAATATATGTGGTAAAGCACACAAAAACCAAGTAAATATATGTGGTAAGGCACAGTTAACCATGTAAAAACAATATGTGATAAGGTACAGTTAACCATGTAAATATATGTGATGAGGAACAGTAAGCCATGTAAATGTATGCGGTAAGGCATATTTAACCATGTAAATAAATGTGGTAAGGCACAGTATACCATGTAAATATATGTGGTAAGGCACAGTAAACCATGTTAATATATGTGGTAAGGCACAGTGAACCATGTCAATATATGTGGAAAGGCACAGTAAACCAAGTGAATATATGTGTACTGACAAATTACACTATATAAATAAATGTGTTAATGCACAATTAACCATGTAAATATATGTGTTAAGGCACAGTTAACCATGTTAATTTATGTAGAAAGGCAAAGTCAACCATATAAATACATGTGATAAGGCACAGTAAACCATGTAAATATATGTGTTAAGGCACAATAAACCATGTAAAAATGTGTGGTAAGGCACATTTAACCATTATTGCAGTGTGGTAAGGCATGGTAAACTATTAGTGTAGTGTGGTAAGGCAAATTAAACCAGTATTGCAATGTTGAAAGGCACAGTATACCAGGCATAGTTAACCAAGCACATTAAACCATTACTATATTGTGGTAAGGCACAGTTTATAACCATTACTGCAGTGTGGTTACATACACAGTAAACCTTTATTGAAGTGTGGTAAGACACAGTTAACCATTATTGCAGTGTGGTAAGGCACAGTTAACCATGTAAATAGATGTGGTAATGCATATTTAACCTTTATAGCAGTGTTGTAAGGCACAGTAAACCATTAATGCAGTGTGGTAAGGCACATGCAACCATAAATGCAGTTTGTTAAGGCACAGTAAACCATGTAAATAGATTGGGTAAGGCACAGAAAACCATTATTGCAGTGTGGTCAGACACAGTAAACCATAATAGCAGTGTGGTAAGGCATGTTACATCATTATTGCAGAGTGGTAAGGCACAATAAACCAGTATTGCAGTGTGGTAAAGCCCAGTAAACCATTATTGCAGTGTTTTAAGACAGAGTAAACCAGTATTGCAGAGTAATAAAGCAAGGTAATTAATTATGAAAGTGTGGTAAAGCACAGTAAACCATTATTGCAGTGTGGAAAGGCAACGTTAACCATTATTGCAGTGTGGTCATGCACAGTAAACCATTAGTTCAGTGTGGTAAGGCACAGTTAACCCTTATTGCAGTGTGGTAAGACAGAGTAAAACATTAGTGCAGTGTGGTAAGGAACAGTAAATCATTAGTGCAGTGTGGTTAGGAACAGTAAACAATTATAACAGTGTGGTAAGACACAGTAAACCATTAGTGCCATGTGGTAAGGCACAGTAAATCATTAGTGCAGTGTGGTAAGACACAATAAATCATTAGTGCAGTGTGGTAAGGAACAGTAAACAATTATTACAGTGTGGAAAGACACAGTAAACCATAAGTGCAGTGTGGTAAGGAACAGTAAACAATTTTTACAGTGTGGTAAGACACAGTAAACCATTAGTGCAGTGTGGTAAGGCACAGTAAATCATAAGTGCAGTGTGGTTAGGCACAGTAAACTTTTAGTTCAGTGTGGTATTTAAAGGCACAGTAAACCATTATTGCAGTGTGGTAAGGTACAGTAAACCTGTATTGCAGTTGGCTTTGCCAATATCATCACATGATGTCATAACAATGATGTCATAGGCTCTATATACTCACTGTTTTCACTGGTTGAGTCTGGAAAGGTTCATATAACCTCATTTTAATTATAACAATTATCATGCTCAGTCACTATATCCTACATGTAGATGATGGCATGGTGAACATACATATCTATTAAACCCCGCCAAAGGTGCAGGGATATCTTTTTGCATAGATTTCAACATGAACAAGATGTGTTTGTGAAACACTATGTCCCCTTTTGAGCGAATTCGACCCATATATTTGACCTTTGACCTTGAAGGATGACCTTGACCTTTCACCACTCAAAATGTGCAGCTCCATGAGATACACATGCATGCCAAATATCAAGTTGCTATCTTAAATATTGCAAAAGTTATGGCCAATGTTAATGTTTGACGCAAACAAACCAACAAACAAACAAACCAACAGACAGGGCAAAAACATTATGTCCCCCAGTATACACTGGGGGACATAAAAATCATGGGTGTATAGATATCAATGAGGACAAGGCATAAAACTACACTTTCTTAAATAAGAGTTATTGCCCTTGTTTGTTTTCCACCAAAGCATAGACAAGACTACAATGCTGGCCCTAAGACGCTCATATGAGTTTGAGGAACACCAATTGTCAGAACTTGACCTGGTGACCTAGTTTGTGTATACATGTGACCAAGATTTTAACATGACCTAGTTATTATCAAGATAAACATGTGAACCAAGTTTCACCAAAACTGAGTCATAAATGTGGCGGCTTTAGTGGTTACAAAGTTTTTCTAAGATATAAAAAAAAATAAAGAGCTGGTGACCTTGTTTTTGGATGCACATGATCCAGATTCAAACTCAGCATAGATAATATCAAGATACACATTCTGACCATGTTCCATCAAGATTGAGTCATACATGTTGCCTCAAGAGTGGTAACAAGTTTATTCTACGATTTGACCTGGTGACCAAGTTTTTGAATGCACTAGATCCAAATTAAAAGTGAGCCTAGATTATGTTTAGATAAACATTCTGAGTAAGTTTAAAAAAAAAAGACATGATTGTGGTCTTTAAAGTGATGACAAAGTTTTTCTAAGATTTGACCCGTTGACATATTTTGTTGATGGCTCATGACCCAGATTTCAACTTTGCCTAGATATTTCAACTTTGCCTAGATATTTCAACTTTGCCTAGATATTTCAACTTTGCCTAGATATTTTCAAGATAAACATTCTGACCAAGTTTCATCAAGATTGAGTCTTAAATGTGGCCCTTAGAGTGATAACAAGGTTTTTTTCTAAGATTTGACCTGATGACCTAGTTTTAGGATGCAAATGACCCTGATTTTACCCTGGCACGGTTTCATTAAGATGCAGTAGTAAATGTGGCCTCGAAAGTCCAAATAATTTGTTTCTAAGATTCGACCTGGGAACCTTGTTTTCGGAAACATGTGACCCAAAATGGAACTAAAAGTTTACACCACATGACGCATGATGCATATACGTCAGACACAAGATATAGGGTAATCACAATTTTTCACAATGAGCACTTTGCGCTAAAGTGAGCTTAAACCATATCAATAAGATTGTATTGGTAGATCTTTTTGCATTAAACTGTGTGTCAAAGTTTAATGTCAGCATAAATATCTATACCATAATTTAAAATTTAATAAAATCTAACATGAGGTGCATCATTCTATTGTTTTATTGCGCAATTTGAATTCAGCATAAGCACTGATGTCTATCCGAAAATGACCCTATTAAACAGCAAGCTGTTGTGAGAAAAGAATTGATTTCCCGCATCTTCATTATCAAGTCGACAAACAGGAATTTTTAAGGGTGAGACTGTTCTACCTCATATAGAAATGATAAGCAAATACAACAGTTTTGCACTCAAACCTCAATGACATGCAACATAAAACAATAGAATCATATATCTCAGATGCACACAGGAGATCTATCCAATAGATGAACACATCAAGGTTTGAGAGCAAAAATTTTGTATTTGCTAATCATTTCTTTATGAGATAGAACAGTCTCACACCTTACCCTCAACATTCCTATTCTTTCAAAGATATCAATTGCCCTTGAAATCTGCTATAATCAGCGAACATTTGTTAGGAACAGGCAAATTAATTTATTTATTTCCTGTTTGTTACGAAAGTGTAATTTATTTCACAAAAGGGTCATGAAAACAAAATACTTTGACTTGTCTCGCATATTACAAGTAAGCAACACCCCAAATCACCAAAACACTCTCAATATGACTTTTCTCCCAATATACCAGTCAAAACAACCTATTCTTCAAAAGTCACCCCAGATCATATTCTCTTGCACTAACACAAACTTTCACACAACAAAAAACTCAAAACACTTCATAGTTCTCATCTAAACTTACATAAAACTCAAACACCACAATTTGCCAAAGGCACCACACCTTATTAACCTTCTCAAGATCCTGAAGACTGGGTGTCAACCCCTATTAACACCACAAATCACCCAAGAACCTTTTAAAATTTCCCTTTTCTCATCGGTAACACCACGAGTCACCCAATGACACCTCACTTCGTGTTCCTTCACTGGAAACTGAGGAGAAAATCAAGTACAAATCACCTAAGATCCCTCACATTTCCTTTTCTCAATGTGAACACCCAAAATTTTCTTAAAGCTGTTGTTAATCAAGCTCTGGACGTGCACAAAAACCAACTTTATTTTTAAATTTAAAACTGTCCAAAGTCTTCTCATTTAATGTTCTCACACACTTGCATAAACCTCATAAACCACAAAACCCCCACTCACTCATTTCCACTTCTTATCCTAAACACCCAAAATCGCACATCCTTTTCCTCTAGACCATCCAGATTGGGTTTGAAAACCTTAAACAACACAAATCACCCCAGAGGCCTTACATTTCCTCTATATTCTCATCCTACACACCCAATTTCAAAATTCCCCAAAGCCATGCAGTCATCACCTCATGTTCCTTCTCCAGATCTTGAAGATACAACCTTAAGCAACACAATTTAGTCACTCAAAAACTCATTTCCCCATTTCACTCTAAACAACTCAAGTCCCCCAAAACCAAGCATCATACTGTTCTCAGGCACTTACACCAATTTTAACGCTTTGCATGCTGGGAAATTTGTCGTCTGCTAAAATGTTGTCTGCAGAATTTCTAAAATTAGCATTTTCTTCGATTTTTTTTCAAAGAATACTATCAGAATAGCAAAAAGTTTGGATCCTGATGAGACGCCAGTTCTGTGGCGTCTCATCTAGATCCAAACTGTTTGCAAAGGCCTTCAAAATTCGTTTCCAGCACTGAAAGAGTTAACACACCAAGTATCCAAAAGTCACCTCACCTTCTTTTCCTTTTCAAGATGATCTCAAAACTATGCATGAACACCAATAAACATTACAAATATCCAATGAACCTACACATTTTCTATTCTTGTCCATAACTCCCATAATATCACCCAAGGACCTCTCACCTCACCTCATTTCCTTTCTTTAAATCCGCAAAAGAACCTTTACCCTTTGCATGCTGGGAAATTTGTCGTCTGCTAAAATGTTGTCTGCTGAATTTCAAAAATATAGCATTTTCATCGATTTTTTTTTCAAAGAATACTATCAGAATAGCAAACAGTTTGGATCCTGATGAGACACCACGTTCTGTGGCGTCTCATCTGGATCCAAACTGTTTGCAAAGGCCTTTAAAATTCGGTTCCAGCGCTTAAAGGGTTAAACACTGCAAATCATCCCAGAAACCAAACATTTCTGCTTGTATATTCGTAAACCACTAAATCTCCCAAAACTACCCACATCATGTTCTCTAGCTCTAACATCAAATTTAACTCCTAAAATCACCCAAAAGCCATTCCTCACATCATGTTCTCTCTCCTGATCCTCAGGACTGAGTGTGAAGCCTTTAAACACCATAAATCACCCAAGAACCCATTAACATTTCTCTTTTCTCATCCTAAACACTACAAGAAATCCAAGGACACCTCACCTCATGTTCACTGTCTAGATCCTCAAGACTGCGTGTGAACCTCTTTAACACCACAAATCACCCAAGAACCCATTTAACATTTTCCTTTTCTCATCCTTAACCCACAAGTCACCCAAGGACACCTCACCTCATGTTCCCTGTCTAGATCCTCAAGACTGCGTGAGACCCCCTGCTGTGGCCCATCATCTGGCACATGAAGGCCTCCCGGCCCCACTCTGCCCCGCGCCTGGGGTTCTGGAGATAGCTGACGTTTTGGAAGACTGGGGCTCTTGATTACTGGGTTCTTAGTCCCGGGCGGTCGGAGGATCGGTAACTTATTATCTGACTTTTTCCTGAAAATATAGTAAGTTTAAACCTATTTATTTTAGCTTGATTATATTGATAGCCTAAGGTTTATTGAAACACTCTTGAGTCCATTGCCATGGTAGAACCAGTACTTGGTGTCTTTTGGGAGATCTAAAGAAAGCTCCCAGTGAGTATCAAATCCATGACCTCCCGGTTGATAGGTGGACACAATATCCACTACACCACCGCCACCTCTTGAAAATACAGTTACAGGGATTTGAGTATTTAAAGTAAGGAAAAATAAGGTAATAATGGTTTACTTTTGGCACTGTTGATGTGAATTTTACATTATATGTATAAATAAATAATGATAAAGATTGTAATGGGTTATTTTCTGAATTGTTCATGTAGATTTGACATGAAATGTGTAACTAAATGATGATTATGATCGTAAAGTGTTATTTTTGGCATTGTTTACATGAATTTGACATGATATGTATGAATAAATGATGATGAAGATGCATCTTATGATGATGTTGTTGAATGGCCAACATGTCAATGACAAAAATCAAATTGCTGACCATGAGTGCTGATACATACATAGATTAATATCATTAATAACAGCTGCTACGTTCCCAGAAACAACAAAACGTGAAAAGAAGACAAGATGATTAATGCATGAAAAACCATTAATTTCTGCAGACGACAGGGGATAAAAAGAATAGCTATCCTCTAATTGATCAAAATGAAATCTGCTGCCAGCTGAAAGCAGCTATATGGCCCTTTGAGTGCTGGAACCCGATTTTGAAGGCCTTTGCAAACAGTTTG
>VMBQ01006197.1:80000-89224 GCA_007657795.1 Dreissena rostriformis | reverse complement strand
GGGGGGGGGGGTTAGACTAGTTTTTACTTTAATAAAGTTCAAACAAGGCTTAATATCTTATTTTAAAAGAACACGGAGAATAGCCATCTGGTGAACTGGACAAACGCCGTAAAATGCTTTTATTGTTAATGTATGCATCGATAAAACAATTTCTTCACGTGTATTCTGAATATTATATGATGCAACCTACGTTACCTGCAGAGCGTGTACGACGTCGACCCAAGACTGACGTCAATCCCCTGGATCGTTTGAGCGTGTTTCTGCTTGCATGCATTGTATGACGTCTGCAGACGCTGGTAACATGCTCGGTTGCGTAAGTAGTCTGGAAGCAAATCGGAAAATTCGATCAGTAACGAGGAAAACACGTGAACCGGAAATGATTTGTAAGTGTAGATGAAGCCAGACGATAAAGGGGTTGAAGACATTAGCCGGAAAGAAAGTAAAAAAAAACAAAAAAAAACGATCGGGCTTTATAATACAGAAGTCAAAAGTGATGTGGAAGTTGTAGTGGTGGATTTATGTGTCGCGTTCTTAGAAACTGGACATAATGCATGTGCGTAAAGTGTCGTCCCAGATAAGCCTCTAGAACATGCATTATGTCCAGTTTTCTCAGAACGCGACACAACTACGCAAATCACAAAGGCATCCAATAATTGTGACCAAACATACGCAGACNACGCACATGCATTATGCCCAGTTTTCTCAGAACACGACTCATATTAGTGATGTCGTACTGAAAGTTGTTGCAGTCGTCATTGATAATCGCTATCACAGTGATAGTGGTCGAGGTAATAGAAGTAGCTGAAGTAGCAGCAACAGAAGTAGTTGTTGTAGGAGTTGAAGCCGTAGTAGTGGTTACGAGTAGACCAAACGGTCGTCCTACAATCGAATGTCATTCTGCTGACGATATTGTCACAGTGGCTATAGATATTTCATATGGAATTAATTCAACAATTAACCTATGCCTTATATGTGTCGTGTTCTGAGAAAACACTTTCCGCCTAAATTGGATTTTGCTAAGAAGAGACTTCATTTAAACGAAAAATGTCATAAAAGCGGAAATTGTCGTCCCTGATTAGCCTGTTTGGACTGCACAGGCTAATCTAGGATGACAATTTACGCACAAGCATTATGCCCAGTTTTTTTTTCAGAACACGACACAAGTACGCAAATCCCAAATACATCCAATAATGGTGACCGAACTTACGCAGACCAATCAAATACAATTAAGACGAACACATGCAGACGCGATATTTTGAATGAATTATATCCCATGTGTCCATTTTAACTAAGCCCCTGTTTCCATCCGATTTATGGTGACGATTGTTACTGCGTTTTGCAGATTATATTATTATGTTTATGATAATTAATATGAATGGTTATGATGGTTGTACGTACTTTTTTCACATACAATTCTTCATGGGTTTCCAAATATGGTACTTGATAGGAAATTNATAAGCCTCTAGAACATGCATTATGTCCAGTTTTCTCAGAACGCGACACAACTACGCAAATCACAAAGGCATCCAATAATTGTGACCAAACATACGCAGACCAATCAAATACAATTAAGACGAATACATGCAGACGCGATAATTTGAATAAATTATATCCCACGTGTCCATTTTATCTAAGCCCCTGTTTCCATCCGATTTATGATGACAATTGTTACTGCGTTTCACATTTATTTGATTACTAGTATATTGTTATGTTTATCATAATTAATATGGATGGTTATGATGGTTGTACGTACATTTGTTTCACATACAATTCTTCATGGGTCTCCAAATAATGGTACTTAATAGGACATTCCTTAACTAAAACATTGAAGCTGGTGTATAAAACGACGATGATGGTACATGTAGTATAGTTACGTCTATGGCGATGCTGGAATTTTAGAATGCAGTGGTGGTGATGATTGGTTGGTGGTTGTGTTGAAAACGATGATGATGGTGGTGGTGATGGTGGTGGCTTTGGTGGTGATGCTGCTGATGATGACGATGTTGTTTTGGTGGTTTTTGGTGGTGGTGGTGATGGTGGTGGTAATGGTTGGGTTAATGGTGGTGTTCGCGATGAATATGTATGTATGTTTTTGGTGGTGATAATGATGAAAGTGGTGTTGGGGTAGTGTTGTTGGTGATGGTACTGGCGGTGGTGATGGTGGTGGTGCTGTTTATGCTAGTGATGATGGTCGTGGTTGAGATGGTGGTGAGGATAATAGTGTTTTGGTGGTAGTGGTGATGATGCTGGAGTTGGAGGTGGTTTTGTTAGTGTAGATGAGAGGAGCTGGTGGTGATGATTATGGTATGGTGCTGGTGCTTGTACAGTGGCATAAAGTATATGGTGCTGTTTTGTGGTGGTGGTGTATACTGGAATTGGTGGATTGTGGAACTTGCGGAGAAAAGAGTAGTGCTGATAACATGTGCACATTTCTGGTAACTAATGCCTGCTACAAAAGTAAGGATCGTATCGTCAGTAAACCTTTAGTCACGTACGCACTGAAATGACGAGCATATGGCGCGTCTTGCGAGTATTTCCTTAACAAGATCCTAACCTAATAACGGTTGTTAAACCGGTACGCATGTCCACATCAATTACCTTCCTATGGAGACACGGATGTACTAAGTACTTAGATATACTTTGTTTGGATGCATATTGGTGACGGTGTCCAATACGTACGCTGAGAATTATTGCAAACCGTGTGAGCTGTGTGTTGACATTTTGATATTTTTGTAATAATAAAACAAAATACATTTTTTTTTTAAACTTAATTCCAGTTTTATATACACACGTTGAAATCTGAAATTATCTTCAATTATTTAAATAGACACCATAAACTCTTAAGCGATTTTTTTTCTTTAACTTTATTTTAAAAATCTTTTTAATGGTTTAAACTGCCATAAAATACGAATTTGTGCAATATTTCTCAAACAAGTTACCCGTAACTAATTCTATTGTCTGTCAACATAGATGTGTATAATTATGCATTTGGCTAAAAAGCAATTGTATGCTTAAAAGCTAATAAATGTTGTTGTTGTTGTTGTTGTTAACTAGAGTTGTTTTAGAACGAGAGTTGGCGGTACGCACTTCTTAATTGGTCGTCAGCACAAGTTCGACAGAAAAATGTACATAAAACAAATAAGCCTCATTCTGGGAAAACGAGTCTTTATGCATGTACGTTAAGTGTCATCTCAGATTAGCATGTGCAGTTCGCACAGGCTTATTCAAGGACCACACTTTCCGCCTAAACTGGATTTTCGCTAAGAATGGACTTTCTTTACAGGGGCGTAGATAACCTCGAAACATTGGAGGGGCGGTCCAGTTTCTGTANCATATGAACACACACAGAAACAGACATATAATATAGCAGCATATAGAAAAAGGTCTCAATGAATTGCACTTGGACACCACTTTACTGTGGTCCCGTTTGTCCGTTACAGGCGATAACGTTCGCGTAGTGCTCGCGCTTTCTGACGTTGTCTGCGTTGACGTATATATTGATATGACGTCCATGGGGTGGGAAATTTGGCAACGGACGTTGTTTACTCGGAATACCTCGGTTATGGAGTTATTGAGCAACCGGAAGTAGACGTCTGCTGCCGCCAGGGAGCACCCTAGGGCGGTGGATGAGTACACACAGAGCACATAATCTTTGGAGGCACTGAAATCATAAAGTTTGATTAAGATTTAACGTTCGATATTCGCGTATGCTTCAAATGAAATATCATTGTAACGTGTAATTTATTAGCTGATATGTAACTTCGGCATCATTTGTTTAAGCATGTCATTGTTTGTTAATGTTTTCCAGTCTGATTTCGAACGTCATCTATAACCCGATATGCCACATGCTTAAGGTCATTTATTTGACTTGACGATACCATTGTTTGGAATCGACTGCGTATTTAACGGTTTTTGTATGTTGTTCATTTGTTGAGGGGGGGGGATGGGAGGGGGTAAAGAACAGTTTTTACTTTAATAAAGTGCAAACAAGGATTAATATCTTCTTTTACACGGAGAATAGCCATCTGGTGAACAGGACAAACGCCGTAAAATGCTTTTATTGTTAATGTACGCATCGATAAAACAATTTCTTCACGTGTATTCTGAATATAATATGATGCAACCTACGTTACCTGCAGAGCGTGTACGACGTCGACCCAAGACTGACGTCAATCTCCTTCATCGTTTGAGCGTGTTTCTGCTTGCATGCATTATATGACGTCTGCAGACGCTGGTAACATGCTCGGTTGCGTAGGTAGTCTGGAAGCAAATCGGAACATTCGATCGGTAACGAGGAAAACACGTGCACCGGAAATGATTTGTAAGTGTTGATGAAGCCAGACGATAAAGGGGTTGAAGACATTAGCCGGAAAGAAAGTAAAAAAACGGTCGGGCTTTATAATTCAAGAGTCAAACGTGATGTGGAAGTTGTAGTGATGGATTTATTGATGATGAAAGTGGCGTTAGGGTAGTGTTGGTAATGATGAAAGTGGTGTTGGGGTAGTGTTGGTAATGATGAAAGTGGTGTTTGGGTAGTGTTGGTGGTGATGGAAATTGCGTTGGTTGTTTTGGTGGTGGTGGTGGCGGTGATGGTGGTGGTTATGGTGGTGGTGCTGCTTCTGCTAGTCATGATGATCGTGGTGGTACGTTTTCGTGGTGGATTTGGTGGTGGGGATAATAGTGTTTTGGTTATAGTGGTGATGATGCTGTAGTTGGTGGTGGTTTTGTTAGAGTATTTCCTTAACAAGATTCTAACCTAATAACGGTTGTTAAATCGCTACGCATGTCCACACCAATTACCTTCTTACGGAGATACGGATGTACTTAGAGACACTTAGTGTGGATGCATATTGGTGACGGTTTCCAATACGTACGCTGACAATTATTGCAAACCGTGTGTTGACATTTTGATATTTTTGTAATAATAAAACAAAGTACATTTTTTTAACTTAATTCCAGTTTTACATACACACGTTGAAATCTGAAATTATCTTCAATTATTTAAATAGACATCATATACTCTTAAGAGATATTTTTATTTAACTCTCTTTCAAAATCATTTGAATGGTTTAAACTGCCATAAAACACGAATTTGTGCAATATTTGTCAAACAAGTTACCCGTAACTAATTCTATTGTCTGTCAACATGTATGCTAACTCGAGTTTGAGAACCAGAGTTGGCGGTACGCACTTCTTAATTGGTCGTCAGCACAAGTTCGAGAGAAAAATGTACATAAAACAAATAAGACTCGCTCTGGGAAAACGAGTCTTAATGCATGTACGTTAAGTGTCATCTCAGATTAGCATGAGCATTCCGCACAGGCTTATTCAAGGACCACACTTTCCGCCTAAACTGGATTTTCGCTAAGAATAGCCTTCCTTTAAACGGAAAATACCATAAAATCGGAAAGAATACTCCCTGATGAGCATGCAGGGACTACACAAGCTAATCTGGGACAACACTTTACGCACATTTATCAAACCCGGTTTTCACAGAGCGAGGCTAAATAACATGTTATTTCAATGTTTGAAAGGAAGCTGTTCACATATTGTCAGACTGACATGTGATTAATTATGACTTCTATCTCAAGAAGAAAGAAACAAACATGCGTAGTTAAAAGTACAAAATTATTTGGTAAGATTACAGTGAAATCTAGAAACGATATAATTTCTTGATATTTGCGGATGGCTTAGTGGTCTTGTTAAGGTATCATTCTGTCTTGATGCAAACCATTCAACGATCAAGTCTATGTTAACTTATAATGAATACATTCATATAGGCGAATATTTTCTGAGTATAACTTAAACTTTGTTTTGTCAATTCAAAATCGACATGTTTAATAATTAAGAAAAAAAAGAGTGCTATGAGAGTGTTTATGTTTCGCTTAAAAATACTAGACTCTAAGAGTCTGCGTGTCGCAAAAGTCCCGGGTTCGAATTCCGGGAGAGGAAATAGCGTTTATGATTTTTTTTCTTGCTTTTATAATTAGTTGAGACTATTCAAAACATTATAGATTCGTTAGTAAAGATATTTAATGAAATTCTTAAAAAATACTTAAATCTATGAACAACTTTAATCGGGAACGCGTCACTTATAGAAAATTTACAGTACGTAGGATTACATTAAACTAAATTTAGAAACGAATAATGCTTATCAGTAAAGAAACTGAAATAATGAAAGTACTCAATTAACGTATATACTTGTAGCATTTGCAAGAACAGCTGAATGCGACGTCAATCAAGAGAATAAAAGTTTTTAGTTGCCACTTACATCTAAATAGATAGGGTAGGTAAGTCGGCTTAACTTTTTTCCACCCATTTTTTTTACAAAGACAAGTTACTACTATCTTAAATATGAATATTCATTGACATAAATCTTTCTTTATACGAAACAAATAATTTTGCGATAATGGTCGAATATACAAATTCAAAAGAGGCAACTAAAAAAGTTAAGTGTCGACACAACAAATAAGCGTCGGTCGGGTTAGTTTAGGGTAGCGCACCCGTAATGGGCACCTTTCCAAATATAATCTAATGTATTATTTTCTTAATCAGCATCATTTCACTGAACTACATGCACATTTTTAGGTAGGCTTTCCATGCTTTTTAAAAAAATATACTGATTTTTTTAAAACCACCCCTCGCTCGGCTTTTGTCCAGTTTATTTGCACCCCTGGGGTGTTTGAAAGTTCTATACTTTATCCAGATTTCCAAATATTGGCATGCAGTTGGTGTGTACAGATGCAGTAAAGGTGTTTAAAGTTTAAACAAGATGAAATAAGTATTCTTTAACAGACATTTATTTTCTATACCTCGTTTTCTATTGAAGAGCGCCATGAAATGTAAGTGGTTTCAGCCAAGTAGAAATTGGGTTGGTTAAAAACAAAGTGTGATAAAATTCAAAATAGCTTTAATTAAGTAATATTTTGAACTTAGTTTTTATAGATACACTATATACAGCAAAAATACCAAGAAATAGACAGATTTACCGTTTACTTTTTGAAATACAAATTAAAATTCAAAATGCATGATTCGTATTTTCAGCAGTAAATCACCCAATTTAGCCATAACGTTGTTTTAATTCAAAAAATTGAAGAATGTGCATAAAAATTGCAACATATTAAGCAATAGACATAGCCTATATCCTATATTAAATCAAATTACGTTTGAAAACAAATAAAACGCGTCGCAAAAAGTATGCGGTGTCGGCAGGATTCGCACCTTCGCGGGAAGATCCCAAAAGATTTCTAGTCTATCGCCTTAACCACTCGGCCACGGCAACTTCACATTAGAACCTGCTTAGATTAGATATCCATAAGTAAACAGGTAAAGAGGCTCTTCGATCATAGAAGAAATCGCGGGAAATCATTACGGTTGCGCTACCTTAAACCAACACTTTTACGCCCCATGATACGTACACGAAACACTCTTTTTATATATCAAGCTGTCAGTTCTTGCGTTATATAAGTAAAAAAACTTCAACATAAAATTTGGTAAACAGATGGCAATACAGCAACAACGGTAAATAACAGTTAATGCAGGATGAATAAAACAAGTACTAAGTTGACAACAATGTGTGCACATGACATCTACCTGTACGTATATCACCGCATATAAATCCCAGTGTGACGTCATACAGGTTGATCTCGTTCAGTGTTTGGTTGTTGCATGACGTCATAAACGGCTGGGAACAGTTCCGGAACTCCGAGTACAGTCTGTGAGTACAAATATAAAAGAACAATAACAAGATTTTTTAAATAAATGAATTAGCTACATATTCCGTTATACAATAAACTTGTAAAATGTTGCAAAAAAGAACACTCTGCAGTTCAATTTTTTCAACGGAAACGATTTTCTAAACATAATACAGTTAACCCCGTATATTCAGTATGTTGAACCGTTGCCGATATATTTGTTTAGATCAAAATGAATTCCGTTCTCCACTACCTTTATCAATCACACTCGTTTATTTTAGATTTATAATAAAAATTAATGTTTCACGCCGCAATTGTTTAAAGCCAAATTCCTACTAATATATTCCCCGTTAGTATTTATATTCCCATATACTCACCTACAGACGTCTCTCAACATCGACTCGTTATAATCTGGGAGCAGTCTGTTGATGCCGCCGGCGCCTGCAGTACCGGAAGTCCCCTGGGACGATATCGCCTCTAACTGGAGGTACGGGTATGAGCACATCTGGCGGTGCGCCTCTGAACACTGGCCGTACACGTGACGCACGAGCAGGGCGCCTGCAGCGAACAGTCACGTGGTTACAGCACGTGCCAATAGTGGAGGTATTGGGCTGGTATATATAGAGACTTATTTTCTAGCATAGAAAGGTATTTTAAGATATGTTTCCAATGGTATTTTTTTTACGTTTAGCAGCCCATTGAGGACTTTTGCTGTCGACATTTTCTTTCAATTGTCATAATATTAAAATAAAAAGTATGTGTTTTATTGAAAATATTGCCCAATTGTTTTCCAATGGGATTTCTATATAAAGTATATAGGGTGTTTTGTGGGTGGGATTTGTTTTAAGTGGGCGGAGAGAAGTTTCGGGAAGATGACAGATTGCACTCATTTCTAGAAGGCAACGAGTTAATGAACCCTGGAGGGTAGCTCATTATCAGCAGCTATTCGATGTTAATGTCACTGGGCATAAGGACAACACGTATTGCCTTTTCTAATACTTTCGGAACGGCAGATCAGGGTTTCTTCGTTTTCTGATTAAAAACAGTCGCCCCAAAGGCCTGGTCTAACAAACAAATGGTCTCTTCATTACACGGCATATTATTGGATGTTTTCGGTTCCCTCTGTGTTAGTTCTGCATGTTAGCTCTGACAACTGTATGCATTGCCCACTTGAAATTAAACAATTCAGGCTCGCTCTGGGGGAACGGGGCGTAATGCATGTGCTTAAAGTGTCGCCCCAGATACGCCTGTGCAGTCCACACAGTCTAATCAGGGAAGACAGTTTCCGCGTTCTCTGAATTTTCGCTATGAAAAGACTTTCTTTAAAACGAAAAAGACCATAAAAGCGGACTGCACATGCATTACAAATTTCCCAGAGCGAGGCTCAATTATCCTTTATTGCCAACGAAGTGTTCTATTCATTGTCTCAAAGTTTTTATTCCATCACTTAGACAAAATTCATTTTGAGACAATATACAATAGTATGGTCTGAAGAAAAAAAGCAGCAATTCTTGGTTTGTTTGTTGTTGT
>VMBQ01006197.1:0-75000 GCA_007657795.1 Dreissena rostriformis | reverse complement strand
GATGATGATGATGATGATGATGATGATGATGATGATGATGATGATGATGATGATGATGATGATGATGATGATGATGATGATGATGATGATGATGATGATGATGATGATGATGATGATGATGATGATGATGATGATGATGATGATGATGATGATGATGATGATGATGATGATGATGATGATGATGATGATGATGATGATGATGATGATGATGATGATGATGATGATGATGATGATGATGATGATGATGATGATGATGATGATGATGATGATGATGATGATGATGATGATGATGATGATGATGATGATGATGATGATGATGATGATGATGATGATGATGATGATGATGATGATGATGATGATGATGATGATGATGATGATGATGATGATGATGATGATGATGATGATGATGATGATGATGATGATGATGATGATGATGATGATGATGATGATGATGATGATGATGATGATGATGATGATGATGATGATGATGATGATGATGATGATGATGATGATGATGATGATGATGATGATGATGATGATGATGATGATGATGATGATGATGATGATGATGATGATGATGATGATGATGATGATGATGATGATGATGATGATGATGATGATGATGATGATGATGATGATGATGATGATGATGATGATGATGATGATGATGATGATGATGATGATGATGATGATGATGATGATGATGATGATGATGATGATGATGATGATGATGATGATGATGATGATGATGATGATGATGATGATGATGATGATGATGATGATGATGATGATGATGATGATGATGATGATGATGATGATGATGATGATGATGATGATGATGATGATGATGATGATGATGATGATGATGATGATGATGATGATGATGATGATGATGATGATGATGATGATGATGATGATGATGATGATGATGATGATGATGATGATGATGATGATGATGATGATGATGATGATGATGATGATGATGATGATGATGATGATGATGATGATGATGATGATGATGATGATGATGATGATGATGATGATGATGATGATGATGATGATGATGATGATGATGATGATGATGATGATGATGATGATGATGATGATGATGATGATGATGATGATGATGATGATGATGATGATGATGATGATGATGATGATGATGATGATGATGATGATGATGATGATGATGATGATGATGATGATGATGATGATGATGATGATGATGATGATGATGATGATGATGATGATGATGATGATGATGATGATGATGATGATGATGATGATGATGATGATGATGATGATGATGATGATGATGATGATGATGATGATGATGATGATGATGATGATGATGATGATGATGATGATGATGATGATGATGATGATGATGATGATGATGATGATGATGATGATGATGATGATGATGATGATGATGATGATGATGATGATGATGATGATGATGATGATGATGATGATGATGATGATGATGATGATGATGATGATGATGATGATGATGATGATGATGATGATGATGATGATGATGATGATGATGATGATGATGATGATGATGATGATGATGATGATGATGATGATGATGATGATGATGATGATGATGATGATGATGATGATGATGATGATGATGATGATGATGATGATGATGATGATGATGATGATGATGATGATGATGATGATGATGATGATGATGATGATGATGATGATGATGATGATGATGATGATGATGATGATGATGATGATGATGATGATGATGATGATGANAAATAAATAAATAAATAAATAAATAAATAAATAAATAAATAAATAAATAAATAAATAAATAAATAAATAAATAAATAAATAAATAAATAAATAATGAATAAGTGAATGCATGGATGAATGAATTAATAAATGAATGGACGAACAAACGAACGAACGTAAGAAAGAACGAACAAACGAATACATAAATACATAAATACATAAATACAAAGCAATTTTATACAAAACGATAAGATGCCATGATTGAATTATGTGAGTAGTTTTTACTTATTATTTCCGATACTATAAGAAAACTTTTACAATTAATACTAAAAGAAACTCCTTACGAACAATAATCCATTACTTCCTTACAATCATAGCTCACGCGCTTCCGATTAAATAGTTGTCTAAGAGAAATAAAGCCACACACCTAATGTATAATTATTAACGATCTGCACTCATTCATACGTTCAATGACCATTACACGTGGCACCTTTCAAATTCGTAAACCAAAATATACCACACAATACCTGCCACTGCTTAATACCGACAATAATGTGCGAGTCACCGATAATACATTGTTCCACAGTCGAGTTTACATTCTGAGGCCAATTCACGCGCAAGAAAGGAAACAAGACGCCGGCTCCTGTAGTAATTTCCAAATCACCACAAAACTGTTGTCAAGCGTCAAGACATACACTACTAACACCATTTAAGTGTTGTTTCCAGACCGCTGTTTCCGCCTTAAGTAGATCGCCGGTTTGCAATACATTTCCGTGCTCACTTAGTCCCGGGACGACTTCTGGTTTCTATCGTTTAAATTATACGCTCTAAGAACCGCAATACAATGCACTGTGTATCACTGTATGCATAAATAGGGTACATTTACTGTTCATCAAATTAATGACCAAAAAGAAAATCATTATAGGCTAAATTTGAAACTAACTTTATACCGATTCAAGACAGTTTGAATACATTAGTATATATGAGTTGATTTTTGCAAAACGGATTAATTTTAAAGCGGTCTGTCACACACAATTCACATTTCAATAAGACACTTCAATACGTTTTTAAATAAAATTATTTCATTTCTGAGTTATCTTCTCTTAAGTACAAGCTTGGTTAAAATCACTTTCTAAACATAGTCTGTGTTGTTGTGTCGTATTTAATCTCGAAATTCATCACCTTACATGCCTTTTAGTTTTAGTTCGAAACTCACAGTTGTGTCTCTTTTTTGATATTATACTACATGTATTTAAATAAGACATTTGAAACCTGCCTTTTCACGTTTCTAATCTATTTGAATTAATTGATAAATATGTGTTAATTTAATTGCAAAACGTGTTTATTGAAAAACAATACAACAATTGCAAAACGGATTTATTGCGAAACGGGGGCTGTAACACAGTTCAATGTGAAAGAATTGAACAACATATAGTTAGCAAACTTCACGTGTTATCGAAACGGAGAAGTACCCTCATGTGTTTGTTTTGTTTCATAATATAAATTATAACGAGCGTGTTTTTTTTGTAAAATAAAATATGAATGATTACCAAAGGTTCCATTCAACCATGAGTTATATATGTTTTATATATTTAAACATTGATATTTGTATAAAAAAAAAGAATCAACAAGTTTTAAGCTGTTTCAACATAACTTGTTACTACGTGCACTTAAGCAAACGTCGTTTCGTTAAATATTTACGATTTCAAAGAGCATCCGATCAATGACATTTGCGTGCAATTTCTTTGCCAATTATATCACTGTATTTAACTCAAAAACCGTTGGATCGAGGGAAAATAAATGTGTTAGATTATCTTAAATTATTTTATTTTCATAACCAGCGAACTAAAGTTAATCTTTAAACGCAAGTATTAATTTAAAAAAACTTTCCGAAACAATGGATCTGTTCATTTGCATAAATGTTAAATGTTAAATGTGTTTTATTTAATTAAACGCCTNTTACAGCAAGGGAATGAATGCAACACAATTGTCTTGTTAAGGTTGAAATCATTTAATATTTAGCTTGACTTATGCAAGACCTTAGGCCTTATCATCGTCGGATACCCACGTTCGACCCATTCCGCTAGTACTCTCCCTAATGCTGGAGAGTAACGGAATGAATTAGTCGTGGGTATCCGACGATGAGGCCTTATTAAATAACGTTAAGTATATGCAATTGTATAACTGATAACTTATAATAGTTTTTGGCCTTTGACTAAAGGCCAAAAAAAACACATTTAAATTCTATAATTGATACCGGAAGAGTTACCGGTATAGCCTTTGCAGTTTGGACCTGACTGATTTGATTTTCTGTATTGCAGCAATCTTTTTACCCAATTGGAAAAAGGACGGGTACACTTGGGATTTTGTTTTATTATTCAAAAGTGTTTGAAATATCCTAAACTATCAAACTCAAACAATAAACCTTTTTAGAGTTAGCTGCTAAAAGCATTTATCCTCATCATTAATTATGTAGGGGGTTTCCAGAACAAATTGAAAGTACAGGAAGGTCTTGTAAACAATAATTAGGAAGTATTCAATAATAAATGACTTCTTTAAGTTTGCACAGTAAAATAAGATGTATATGCATGAATATTATGAAACAATAAAAATCTTTACATTAAAAAAGAATTAGTGTGGTATAGACTGTGGTTCCGAAATATCTAGCACAGGCCTCTTTAGTGATGCCTACCTGATTACACCTGGGTATAAAAGTCCAGTGCTGACACTGCCACAGTTCCTGTATTTGCATGTCCATGCTTTTTTTTTTTACTTTTACTGTCGGGTGCAAAAATTGCCTTTGCAGCACTAGTGCTACTGACAGAGGTTACTGGTGCAGGTGCTGGTATTGTGTTCTCCTGTCAATTGTGTTGACATTCAACAAATCTGCTGCCTGCCTTAAAAAAGCAGCTGCTCTTTGCTTTTGGCTCATATCTGCAAATGTATTCATTTACATGATTTTGTATTTACAAAAACAAGTCACTATTATGTAGTATAATGATAGATTCGAGAGATCATAACTGTTAGGTAGTCGGACACTTGCTGATCTAAGTTTCTATAGTTTTTTTCACAGAAATATGATCTTATCTGCTTTGATCATCTAAGTACCATCTTTATGGGAAATCTTCCCCCCCCCCCATTATCCTGCATCTACTAATATCTTGATGTGTTTGTTTGCACAGGTGGTAATAACGTCCCCTGGATAGTATATGGGCTCAGGAGCCCAATATATTCAAATAAATATATAAAATCATGTTTAATAAGAGAAAAATTGACGAAGAGCCATGAACAAAAATCCCCACCCTCTGATATTAGAATATATACTAATATCACTAATATCAGAATATACTATCCAGGGTACGTTACTTCCACCTGTGATTATAGATGCAAAGACAAACAAGATCGATCTACCATTTAAGTCTATAAATGAAAAATCTTAATCAAAATGTGTCTGTTTGAAGACACCTAATAGTTAAATTTAAACAAGCCAACAGTTAGACGTTTTGATCATCGTAACTCACCTTCGTCACAATGATACTATGGGACGTTTTGACAGTGGTACAGACTAGTCTACAGTACGTTGACGTGTAAATGAAAACAATATTACGTCCATTTACTTCAAATAGACCTTAATCACAAACCAAATGAAAACTCAAAGTTCGAAATGGGGATTAAAATCGTATGCAATTTACCTAATAAACAAGTACAATAAAAAAGTAGACTTTACCTGAATACGAACAGTGGAAAATACGTTCGAAACGACGCGGTAGAGTATTTTATCTGGTAGATATATAATACAACACCGTTCTTAATGTTAACCTTTTACGAAAACTAACGAACACTACAGAAAACTCTGGTTCCCCGTCTTATATGAATTCAGTATTACTAATGCATTCGCCTTAATGCAGTCGGCATTCGGCTTACTTCATGTGAGCTGCTGCCTTGTGCTTATTCATTTCGCTTAGTCAAACTTTCAATAAATATGCCTTTTCACGCATTACTAAGTATTGAAATGATAATAGTTCAGCAACAAGAAGATAAGCACATGAACATTTTAACAGAAATGATTCATTTGTCATTTACTTGCAAGAATACATGATTTGCATACATCGAGTAAACATTAAAACGAAGTATGCAATTAATATGACACTAACTGATAGAAAAAAAGCATAAAGACGCAAGGAAGACGTAGTTATTTTGAAACAAATAAAACAAAGCAAAATGCAATTGTCATTTAGCAACATGCATGTACTCGCGGGTATTACCAATTGTAATATATCAACATGGTGTTGGCATAAAGTAAACTACAATTGTCATTAAGCAATATGTAATTGTCATTTTGCAACATGAATGGGTGGCGGATAAACCCTTCCATATGCGCGCGACAGGGTTATTCAACAAGGTTGAATAGAGATAAGTTTATATCATGGGGTGTTTAACCGTCAATGTCGCGGTGAAGATGGGATAAAATGAATTGACCAATCAAACTAGTTTACGCTATCTCCACAATACGTGGAAGTAATTTTACTTCCGCCTAAGACCAGATCCGGAGCGACAGTGTGAAACACCGGTTGAAATGGTAAGAATTTTAAATATAATTGTTTAGTTTTTGTGTGTTTAAATGTTTTTATTTTAGTATTTATGTAAAGTTTCGGTCGTTACAATATGTGTTTTTGTTATATAAGTTCAAAGATATGCTAACATTAAAAAACGAATGTATGTCAATCACGTTAAGAGGTTTCTGTCCATGTGTAGCTGTATTGTTTTTGATAAGAACTCTTAAACAAATAAAACAAAAAATATTCTTCCTCTCGATTTAGCTTTATAGTAATTTATTCAGATCGCAGTCAAAGTTAATTGTTTTACAACCGTGTTTTGTAACGTAATTCGAAAATACTTTACCGCATTTCCTGTTACTAAACTGGAACAACAAAGAAACATATAGTTTAATTCAAACAAGTGTGCTTACGTATTAAAAAAGAACAATATATCATATATTTTACTCGAGTATTACTGGGAAAGCATTGATCTTCAACCCACAATGTTCCAAGTCGGTAAAAGTAATGCTACGTTGTAATTGTTGCACTGTTTTGCAATGGCAACTCGTTTAGTTATTCAAAATAAGAACCAGGGATTTTACAAGAATGTCTCTTGATATTTTGTATTGGTATTAATTATTACTATTGTTGTTTTGATTGTGTTGATTTCCTCCGTTACATTCAATTATAAATATAGACACGTATTCGGATGATGAGACTTAAATAATGCACATAGCAAAGCAAAGTCCAATTTGTATCATCTGCATATTAAGATTTAAATGTATACCATGTTATTTGCGGACCTTTTGATACAATTAATGATCAGTAACCGTCAACGTCTAATTCAATGGGGATGTAAGTGAATTCACGAGTTCTATAGTACTGTTTGGCGAATAGGGTGGGATTCAATGTTAAGTAAAATAAACATAACAATGGTAAAAAAGTATGTAAACATATAAATTCTGTCAATCAAAACCATTGTATAGTATATGCAAATTTAAATTGCCACATACAAAACATAAAGAGAAATATATCTCAGCGCTTTGCTTTCTACATAAGGCTTCGTTTGCACTATGATATTGTTTTATCTCCGTTCAGACGAAGGTGCCCGTTTAAAGATTAATAAAATGCCACTGAGGTAAACATACTATAAATCGTACACTCGAATAGGGGCCAAGGTTGGATTTCTAAAAGGTTAAGGCACATGTTAAGATATCTACAAAACAACGCTATAGTGGACGATTCTCATACTGTATATATGGTAGAACAAACATACACAGATTAAATATTATATACCTTTTTTGATTATTTTCTAACCGTTAATGGTAAAAATACCAATCGTATACAGACTAAGATTATGTATATTGTTAAACCTGTCTTACTTATATTCGGGTCATAACTATATTATTTGTATTAGCTTCGGTCGTATAATTACATATGTTTCTCAATATTATTATTATAATGGTTATTCTGTGAATTGCAAACGCATTTTTGTAACTAGTTGCATTCCTTGCCTTTGCTGCAAACCGATCTGAGCCAAATGGCTTAAGTCGTTACCTTTATACGATAAACGTTTATCGCAAAATGCCTAAAATGAAATCGATACGAAAATCTTCACAGAATATTAGCGCTGTGTAAAACGATCGATGTTTTTGATTACTTGTTTACATCGATTATATTATATATATATTTAAATTTGCAATATATCACTAAATTTTTGTTTTAGTTCCTTTCAATCAATTACACTTGAACGGCATATGCTCGTCGTAATTCGAAAGCTCGCATGGGATTGCTTTGGGTGTTGGTCCACGCGCTTAATACAGGTGTGACATCGCTGTGGTCGTAATAGTTTATAAGCGACATCTTATTAACACAAGGGGGAAACACTTTTTTCCAGGGACGAGATGGCGCTTAACCAGCAGAATTGTCGTGACAATGGTTTACGTAAAACCACTGTAATTTAAGACTATATTAAATATTTCTGTATCGGGTGACATTATTATGACAATAGTAAATAACCTGAAGTCGCAATTGCTGGCAATCTTATTAAATTCATATCCTTTTTTCTCATTTCTTTTTCACATTTCTTTACAATGTAGTATACATCCATGATTACTAGAAAACGGAATACATAAGAAAGTGTATGAAAATATATACATTTTGTACTATAACATATCACATATTAAGCGTATGCGTGAATACATTTTAAATAATGTTTACATTGCCAATGTCATATGAAGAACTTTGTGATTTATAGCAAAAACATAAACTAATAATTTATATTTACGAAAAATAGAGGTTTTATATCTAGAAAAAAGGAAAGAAAATATTTTACAACAAGATTTGTTTCAATGGAATTGTTGTAAGTATTTGTTTTTCTTTTTAGAAGGAGTTGTTCTTTGTTTTAATTGTTTTGCCATAAAATTTGTCTGAGTGGCATTATTGATGGTTTGTAGAATGTATGAATCACCTTAATTGAACCCATTTTTTTTGGTGTTGTTCATATTTATTTTTTACGAGGGCAATCTCAGATTCAATTTTTATTCTCGTATTTAGGTATTTAGTAAAGTGAGGAAAGGTTGGTATGCATTTTGTGTATTTCATTTTAAATATAAAAGATTTTAATAGTATCATAATAAAGTTAAATACATCTGACTGTATTTTTTTTTTTCAGTGCATCCAAAGAAAGCATGAGTTTTATTTATTTCAATTAATATGTTTTTACTGGAAAGAAATGTTTCCATCTTTATCCATATTATTTTAACGTGTTGGTACTCCCAAAATAAGTGGTCTATTGTTTCAATATGTGATTGACAGAAATCACATAACGTGCTGTTGCTCAGTTTGCATTTAAAAAGATATGTGTTTGTGGGGACAATTCGCATGATAAATTCATATTGAAAGCTGCGTAAAGACATGTCGATGGTTGCAATGTGGGGCACAATATGGATTTTTTTCCAATTGGTTGAGTCTATATCGATAAAATTCGTGTTCCATTTGTTTTCAATAATGTCATTGTCCTCGTTTTGTAACTGAATATTGTTTATAAATTTATAAGGGTATTTTGTTTTGATTATCGTTTTTGACAAAGTTTCGTCTGGTTGTTTGATATCGAGGTCATGAATGCTAAATTGTGTACTAAATTGTTGTCTTGTGCAACGGGATTATTCCATATTACCATCGCCACCAGACGACTTGTTAGTTGGGTCATGGGAGAAAGTGCCAGATACAAGAGACTGCCCTTCCAGAAACAAGACAACCCTGGGTCTTTTTAAGTCCAAAGTAATTCCCATAGTACACAGCACCTTGGGTTCACATCTCATTTGAAAGGCGAGTTAGTAAGTCAGTAAGTAAGGTTAAGCGAGAGGTCGGAGATGATATCAGTGCGTTCGTGCACTGAGTTCTATTGTTACCAAGGTTCCACTCTTGTCCAGAGCATAGTGTGTTGATATATGCAATAACTCTGTCCATATACATCAGATATTGTTGTGCTATTAAAAATTGACCGACTGTCGCCCTTGACGACCCCACGTCGAAATTGATTGAGTTTTCGTTCACAAAGTTAATCTTCATTGAAAACAAAATGTTCAATGTTAGGCTCGTACGCACACTTCATTTTTTTCAGTGCATGTTGAGTTTAGAGTTCACTGATAAGAGATTGGCATGTACCATCACGCGGATCGCTTACAAAATAGACGAAGGTTGTTAACGGGATATTGATTAAACTGAACCGTTGAATTACAAGTTAAAAGCTACAACTTTAAAGCTACTAGAAAACGTATAAGCTGGTCCACTGGATATCAAGTTATGAAAACCGCAATTTATAGATCAATTTCCAAAACTGGTTTAACTCATGAGCTAATCAAACTTTTTCAAAGATATAATCATATCTCCAAACGGCCATTATCGCCATTATACGTGTGCAGAAAGTTACAGTGTGTGGAAAATGAAATAATTTGGACAAACTGCAGTAAGATACGCATAGCTAGATTACTAATTTGGCTTACTGTTGGGTTGCTCGTATAACATATATCTTGCATGAATCTCGATCGATATTCATTATTTGGTTAAAATATGTATGCGATTTGTTTGTATGTAGCGCGATTGTTCAACTTTGAATGTACTTTAATAAGTCATTTATGGAATAACACTAAGTACATTTATTTGTCATTACTTATTAGTGTCAATCGAAACGGTAATGATCAATCCAATTGTTAGGAAGTATTTCCAGAATTGTTGGAATTTTGAACATATGACAAAAACTTAGAAATAAGTTTTTGGTACTTAATTGTGTTTATTTATCTAAACATTTGTTATAACGGAATAAACTATTGTAGATATATACATGTTTACCTTAATGGTTATGTTATTTTCTTTTATTACAGGTTGTAATTAATTGTTGTAACTGAAAGTGTGTCAGTCAGGTGAATATTTACAACTAGTTGTATCTTTGTGGCTCAGAACTCTTAAACAGTCGAGTTCCATGTATTGTTGTTCTTTAAACAAAATTTTAATTATCCTATGAAGTTAGATTTAAAAAAAATGCTGACAACTAACAAACAATTAGAATGATGAATCATATTAAGGATCAAGGTATATACATGTTAAACGAACACATAAATTTGTGTGAACTGCAAAGACATAAATAGGTAAGTCTTGAGATGTCCTGGTGTTTTCCTAGTAGTCTAGTCTTATTTGTATTTATATTGATGAAATAACGCTCTGAAATAGTGCATGTTATATGTCTAGACACGTGTAATAAAGTTCTGGTAACAAAATTGTACATAGCAATGAAATGCTTGTACTTTATTAACTCTGTTTCTCCTGCTTGTAAAATCTTTTAATTTGTGTCGTGTATTTTGCGAAGATTTTTTATTAGAGCTACGCTGATTACCCGTCAGATTTCATGTTGATCGTTAGGATATACGATAATATAACTACAGAATTGTATAGCGAATATACAAAAAATGACTCGTTGATTTAAATATATCTTAGACGGATTTTCTTTAAACTGATTTTGCTTTTTGTTACATACAACTGTATTTTCTTTACCACATTCAATGATAAGTTAAAAAACATAAATGTAAACAAGAAGTCACTTATATGACTCTGTCTGTACATGTACGCTTTATACTAAAGACATTTGATCTACATGATCATGAAGAATTTGTTCCACTTTTGAATTCTCAGCTCGAAGATATCTATTTCAGAATGTGGAGGTTATGCAACTAATTATCAAAATGTATTCATTAAAATTTATCATTTAGTAAAAAAATTAGAAGGGATCAATCACATCTGGGCCAAAACAATCTAGCCCTTGAAAAAAATCTGTTAGTTCACATCTCGTTGGTTATCCGATTGCTGTCGATGAATGCCAGAGTAATCGGGGTATCCGTGTCAGCACATCGGTATCCGTGTCAGCACATCGGTTTTTGTTTTTCTTTCTCACATTTTAAATGTTTAATTATCGGCAAATAAGTATCTAAAATTAATAGTATGAAAAATGTTCCGATCATTATGGTAATTGACTACTGGTATTGATATTACGTGTACACAAATTGTATGTGCGTGATGTTTTCGTAGTGAAACTCATTCGGAAGTTGCAGCGAACGTCTATATGTTTTACATGATAGAACATTGTCTTGCTTAAATATAAACGATATAGCATTAATGTTATTTTTATTTTCGGATGACACGGCCTTTTATAGTTAATCACCGGAAGACGTAAACAAACATTTAGATAACCTGTAATTGTATTGTAATTTTTTGGGCTCAATGTGAACACTTTAAAAACAAAAGACGTGTTTTTTTCGCAAAAACCGACAAGATTAAAAATGTCAATATAATGTTCAGAATAGAGAAATAGTCGATAATTTCAATTATCTCAGCACTGTTATTAATTAAACTGGTAGTTTCACTTTAAATCAAAATCATTAAAGGAATTCGCTAAGGATTGTTAAATGTAAAAGTAAACACATGTAATGCTTAAGTATATGGTGAGTTTAGGCAGTTACTAGTTATATATACATAGGTATGTTCGAATATGTTGGATAAAAATAATTAACCTGAAACATATTATTATTATTCAAACTATGCACATTAAAACGTTGAATGATTGTAATATAGGATGAAAAAAAAATGGTTCAATGCTGGGAATCACGTGGTCAGAGTTGAGAAAAAATGGCCGCCTATCTCTCGCTTCGATGCCGAAATTGAGTGTTCAAACAGGTACATCTACCTTTAATTCTTACTTGTTTTTAATCGAATAACGCGTAAGATAGGGCCAGCCGGAAGCGGTTTCAGCGAGTATCAACCGTTTTCCTCTATTTGGTCTTAGTGTGATGAATACTCATGGGATATTTCGCGATTTCCTGAACCGTAAATTGACATTGAACACGGCAAAAAATAATATCGCTGTTTTCACAATAATTAGCACTGTTTAAGTACCAGTTGTTCGTGTGGACGCATTTTGGTTGACAAAAAATGGATAACTCGATTGCTCATGGCGTTATTTTCAGGGTAAACTTGAGTTTCGATTGGTTTTGACGATTGATATTGAGCACGGTCATGGCCCTTATACACGGACAACTTCTTAAACAACGCACATATCAAGGAATACCGTTTTCTCCGCTAATAAATCTAAAGCAACCTTGCATTGGCATGTTCTGGTACATGTAGCAATACATATCTAATGTAAAGGCACTGTAAATGTTAGTTTCGTATACGAAATTGGCTATCTGGATCGTCCAAATTTTACTTTCAATATGAATTTTATTGCTAGCCTGTTTCAGTGTAGCTGCTTTATGTTATGGCTAGCGAGTATTTGAAAATGTTGTTTTTCCTCCAGACAGTTTTATTAATTTTTTTTTTTGGATTACTGTTTTTTGCTTGAAGAAATCCCTTCAGAATATTGTCATTTTAGTGCATGTTCAATTGTTGTAAAAAAAAGGGTAATCTAAGTGTGTGTGTAAACAGTTGTATTAATACTGCTGTGCGAATGAAACAGTAATATGACCTTATAGTGATTGATATACCAACAGCGTTTCTTACAAATGTGTATAATATATTAATAATTATGGCTGTCACTTTATTGTTCATTGGCACATTTACAGGTTAAGCAGAAGTTCAGTGTCAAGATCTATTTCTTTGGAAAGAATATCATGAATATATTATTTTGTCAAAACTGAGTAGAATCTACTAAATACTTAAAAGTTCTCCAGGTACTCTTATTAAAGTATAATACAATGTACCCTTGGTACAGAAAATATACAAGGCTAATTTTAAAGACAAAAAGTGGGTTTGAAAGGTTTGAACTGTTGAAGTAAAACTACTGAAAACATGTATTGAAATGCACCAAATATGTTTCGGTGTATACCAAACCTGTCAAACCACTATGACATTAAAACAAATGAGATTTGTTTTTGGTAAGTTACAATATATTAAGTTTTATTTTCTATGATCAGATTTCAACTGTAATCAACATTGATGTCATATTAAAGGCACAACTTTGTTGTTGCTGTATGCTTGACAATCATCTATTCTTAGTTTTTAGGGTTAAACAAAGGCATTTTAAAATACCTAAACCATTGGGGACAATATGACATCAATTAAAACATTGTAGATGAGGTATCAGCAACATTTATATATTTTATCTTATTATTATAAATGCAGTTACAATGAAAAAGAAAAATGTCAAATTGTAATCAAGGTCATTGTTAATCTTAACTGTCTGAACTATTGAATTACTAATTTTAAATTATTACAAATTTCGCTTTAAACAATATCGAAACATAAAATGCAGTTCAATTGATATGTTCAAATACAAATTGTTATGTCATAAGAAGTTATTTGGAACATTTGTTCTTAACAGGTGGTCGCACGGAATGACAGAAAACTAACAACAATCAATTTTATTTTCAACTATCTTTGAACACATCTCTTTAAACTCTATGCTGTTTTTTGTACATACAGTTATGTCCATTACCATTTCAAGATCTTGTTAAACAATAAGGCTGTACAACTTGGAAACCCCACTTTATTGTATCTTACATTGTGAAAAGCAATGCTCTGATTTTTCTCATTTGTTTTAACATTCAGTTATTGATACCTTTTTTATAATGTGAGGAATAATGTATAATGTCTTCAATATTATAAGTAAATGTATTTGTTATGTTTTACATGCATTTACTTGTACAAATAAATAAATAACATATGAACTAGACAATGTTTTTGTTGTGTAGAACATGTGCTACCATTCCAATCAAATCATTATTTTAAACAATACCATTTTATTGTTTCTACACTTTGACGCCATATTTCCGCATAATATTCACATTAATTTATTTGTCAAATACATACATTTTAAGACAATATAAATTCAACAGAGGTTGTTTGTTTTGCGCTAAATAAAGTGTGTTTTTTTTCCGGAAAATTATAGTAGCAGTGTATGTGTTTAAAAATGAATTAAAAAGATAATTGAAGATTTGAACTTTAAAATTCAGATTTTACATATTCTCATATGTATCTTCCCAAAAATGTCATCACATGAAAAAACACTTAAATTACACAATTGTTACTGATTATTTAAATATAATATTTGAAATAAATGGAAACATATTTTCTTTAAAGCATTAGTATTAGGAATCTTGCAAGAATAAATGGTGTCATCATTCAACTTTCAGTTCACTATGATTCATGTAAAATATAATTTCCTTATATTAGGAACATTTAAAATGGTTTGCTTTCTCCATGTGTTTTGTTAATATGTAGATTAAGCCAGATATGTAGAACTGTTGAAAGAATTTTAAAGTTCATGCATTTGTTTCTATTTGGTGAGAGGCATTATGTATAAGTATATTATGAGTGACTGACCTTTTCCGCAAATAGTTGTTGGTAAAGCATGTTTATTGATTCAGGTTTACTTAAAGTACCCACCTGTCATACCCAGGCCTTTTTCTGTCTATTTGGGGGAAAAGTACCTAGCAAAATTGTGATTTTTAGAGTCGCGAAGTCTTCCAAATTGGGAAGAATTTTCATCGACAAAAGCATTATTTGGCAGGGTTTTTTCCAGCCATTTTGAATAATAATCATATAAATTATGGTTATATATTTTGTAGGTTGTTTTAAAAAATAAAATAGAGATATAGAGTCTAATAATCATAAGTCATAAGACACTTTTTTTTTTTTTTTTTTAAATTGGGATATTTTTTTTTGAGAATTAGGGAAAAACTATGCATATTTGGCATGGGGAATGGGTCCGACTATCGGACCCGTGAGATAGGCAGTAAAAAGGCCTGATACCAATGACCCAGGTTATATCACAATATCTCAAATTTTGTATTTAGAACCAATCACAACTGGTACATACCCTGACATATGGTTTAGCAATACAGGCATTTTTTTAAATATGGAACAAAATATATACAGGTAGCATATGCCAATTGTCTCAAATTCAGCATTCATGGAGATGTAAATTTATCACAGAAACTTAGAAATGTAGAGTTTCTCATTGGAAATGAATGTATGAGTAAAAATATGTTGTTTTTCATATTTGGCACATGCGTATATATATAAATATGTAGTCTTATTTATAAGACGTGCAAAGAACTTAGAGATACTTTTTATATGGGCTAAATTCTTTGGAACTCCAAATATTACCCATATAAAAAGTAGCTTTGTATTTGAGAGCGTCAACAAGTTGGACTACAGAGGACATTGCTGATGTTGTTCTCCTGTTTTGGACATTCCAAGCATAATTCAGTGATGCACTAAACATAATCAAAGATACCCTTCCAGTAAATTCAATTCCTGTCAGGAAACTCCTTGATTATATTACATTCGGTAAATTCAGAACATAAACATGCCTCTGTCTGCTCAGTATTGTCCATCCATGTTTTCCAGTTTGCTCCATCAATTCCAGTATGAAAAACATGAATATCTGACTAACCTTTCATATAAGATTTGATTCAGTAAAAATCATCTCTTCTGTTTTACCAAAGTGAATATCCAGCCCAACAATGCATGGTCACAAATAATTTCAAAAGAATCATAAATTGAATTTTGTTTACATTTGACATTGTTTTCTAGTCGCGATTTAGCAAACAAGGGAAATAACTGTGCTCTGTGTAAGGTACTTCTTATACATATTAATCGAAAGTTTGTTTCAAAAAGCAAATGAAATCAAATGAAATCAAATGAAATCAACTTTATGAATATATTCAAATGATCTCTAGATTAGGTCTGCGTAATCATTAGACTTTTTTTTAGAGAGTATTTAAGCATAGCAACTAAGTTTTACGCTACGTTCGGTTTAAATTGAAACGCACTTACGCATTTAGAAAAACGTAGGTAACTTTATACGTACGTAAATTTTCGTCCGTAAAGTTACGCATTGTACCAGAAACGGTCCACAAACTGTATAGTAATCGGGTAAAATGTTAGCCTGTGTTTGTATGTACTTGTCCCTTTAGCATGAGAAATTGTTCTGAAAACAATTGAACATGCACTTAAATGACAATATTCTGAAAGGATTTCTTCAAGCCAAAAACAGCAATCCAAAACAAATTATCAATAAAACTGTCTGGAGGGAAAACAACATTTCAAATACAATGTACTCGCAAGCCATAACAAAAAGCAGCTTCACCGAAACAGGCTAGCAATAAAATTCATATTGAAAATACAATTTTGACGATCCAGATATCCAATTTTGTATACGAAACTAACATTTACAGTGCCTTTACATTAGATATGTATCGCTACATGTACCATAACATGCCAATGCGAGGTTGTTTTAGACTTATTGGGCGGAGAAAACGGTATTCCTTGATATGTGCGTTGTTCAATAAGTTGTCCGTGTATAAGGGCCATGTCCGTGCTCAATATCAATCGTCAAAACCAATCGAAACTCCAGTTAACCTTGAAAATAACGCCATGAGCAATCGAGTTATCCATTTTTTGTCAACCAACATGCGTCCACATGAACAACTGGTACTTAGTTTCATTAGTTTAGTTTAGTTTAAACCTATTTATTTTAGCTCGATTGCATCAAAAGCCTTAGGCTTATAGAAACCCTCTCGAGTCCGTTTCCTGGGATTAGAACCAGTACTTGGTGTCTTTGGGGGAGATCGAAGGAACGCTCCTTGCGGTGTTCGAACCCGTGACCTCCCGATCGCTAGGCGGACACCATATCCACTACGCCACGGCGACCTGGTACTTAAACAGTGCTAATCAGTGTGAAAACAGTGATATTATTTATTGCCGTGTTCAATGTCAATTGAAGGTTCAGGAAATCGCAAAATATTCCATGAATATTCTCCACACTCAGACCAAACAGAGGAAAACAGAGGAAAACGGTTGATACTCGCTGCCGCTTCCGGCTGGCCCTATCTTAGGCGTCATCCGATTAAAAACAAGTAAGTAATAAGGTAGATGTACCTGTTTGAACACTCAATTTCGGCATCGAAGCGAGAGATCGTCGGCCATTTTTTCTCAACTCTGACCACGTGATTCCCCACATTGGGGTTGCAAATGTTAAGAAATTGTTAAGTGAATACGGATTTTCCCATTTTTTTAAACTGCGAATATAACTAATAGTCCTGCTTTTTATGTTAAGTTCCATGCATAATTATTAACACCATGAGCATGAATGGTTTGGTAATATGAATAAAATTTATATTATAGACATGTATAGAATGTTTAAAACTACTCTTGGATATAAATACTACATAGATTTATTGGCCAAAAGTCTTCGTTTACACTTTCTAAAATTAAGGTCTTCTGCCTTAAAAAATTATATTCCTTTCGAGTTTTTGTACAAGTGAAAACACCATATGCCGGTTACTACTTTCGTGCCCTACGATTAAAGATCAAGGTCATACTACAATATACTATGTGCAGTATATCCACTCTTGGACTTTCTAACTCTAAAGTGGATTTTGATTAACTTCCACAAATTATTCAAAACCTCATACTCCATGGTTGAATGTCAAAGTCACGATTCAAACCTTAAGGTCAAAGCTTATTATTTCCGCTCTGTTAATTTAAACGCCTAGATGGATTTGACTGAAACTTACATATCATTACTTACTACGACCTGATGCTTGTAGCAACTAGTGCTCATCGGCGACCAATGGTCACAAACAAAAGTGAAAAATCGATGAATTTTACTCCCGCTACATTTATTCTAAAACAAGGCAGGGTGTGATATTTAACATGGACAAAGTATTTGTCCAAGGTTTATATATATTGCCCTCGTATTCTGAAATTGTGTTGGCTTCCTCGGGCTAGCACATGGTTCGGTTCCAGGTAATGTTTGAGTTGAAACGAGCTTATATGTTATTGATGTCTAATTTGTCGAGTAAATCTTGTTGCAGATGAGACTCTTTTTCTTTTTTAATGATTACATCAACATGAAAAAATACTAATATTTCCGTTAAAGAGACTGATTTATTATGTTTTGCCTTATATTCATTTCCTTGACACACGTGGTTATTGTGTCAGGTATAATTTTGATGTTGATTTTAATGTATTGTGTTTGTTTTGGATGAAAACTATATTTTTTATCAATTGTATGAGCGATTTACGCTGGATTTAACTCATATATGTGTACAAACTTGCAATTGAATTACTTTCAAAATACTCATATTATACTGAACCACTATATTTCAAATTTAATAAAACGTGCAAATTCGACAAGATGCGATTTAAACACGAAAATGTGGATTACACGATGCAAATTGATTAACTACAACGCGAGTGCCAAGACGATGATACTTTCTGTCTCTGCCCTATTGTATGTCAATTGAGTGATGCCATTTTAAAGAAATATTAACTTTATTAGTACTTCACCTTTGCCTTTCTTTTCAGCATTCGGTATGGTGTTAATGCTTTTTGTGTATTCGTATGCGGTTTTAATAAAATGTGCATTTTTAATCCCGGCTAACTCACACGCACACTCCCGACCAAAGGAAATCGTTGGTTTCGCTGAAGTCGATGCTTCATATTGGACGTAAACTGTAGTTAAGGTCCTCTGAAAAAGGGGCCACAAGCAAACCTCAGGATATACTTTACAGCCTTTTATAGTTATTTGTACTGATATCAACTATTGTATTTTTTGTAATATCGTGTCTCTATTTAGCAAATTAGCTTTCACAAATCAAATGTATACCATATATTTTAATACACTGTGTAATTTTCAAAGAAAAACTAAAGATAGCACTATTTTAATAAATATAATATAAATAAAATTACAGAAAAAATAGCAGTTGGAATTTGTATATGCCCGTTTTAAACAAACAATGGGACGACTTTGAAAAAACGCATAGAGGGCGGCGGGCGGAAGGCGGCGGGCGGTGGGCGGGCAACTTCCACGAGAAAGATGTCCGCTCAATAACAGTTTAAATCTGGTCATCATGAAACATGCTGGTAATGTTTGTGGGCCCATCGACCAATAGGAAAAGTCAAAATGACAATGCATAAAACAAGAACAATAATTAAATGCGACGAATACCCTCAAAATATCTCATTTTTAGAAAGCGCAAATGTTGAGTTTTAGTAAAATTGATCCCACAATAGTGTCGTTCGCTAATTCACATCGCACGCAAAAACAAGAAGCTTCACGTTCATTCATTGAATCCAATGTGCACGTTTTATCGAACTGTACACGTACAGGTGAAATGATGATAAAACATTACTGCAAATTAGTGGGCAACTTAAATCTACACCCAAATCTTTACTTAAGGGACGCATACATGCGCTTGTCACGAATCGACGTGGAACCTTTTTGACAGAGATATGGAAAATGTGTCGACCAAACATCCACAATATAAAAGTATGTGAGTTACTGTTTTAGCTTTTCCATTTCCTGACGAAGTCGGCGGGTTTCTGCCTACTCACGACGTTCTTAAATTAACGTATGCAGTCGCGCGTGCTTATGTAAAATCAATCGCACTCACTTACAAGAGGTGTTTTCTTCGGTGTTTATTAATTCAGCTGCGTCTTTAACACTTTCTCCTCTTATTCTAAATTCACGATATCCTTTTATATTCAAGAAGGCTTCCTTGACAAACAGAAAACATATGCCGGACTACTATCGAGATTAAATACTATTGAAACACGATAAAAATTAGCCGCCTTTGTATGCCCCCTTCTTCGAAGAAGAGGGGGTATATTGTGTTTGGCCTGTCTGTCCGTCATTGTTTCTTTCTGCGTGTCTGTCTTAAAACTTTAACATAGGGTAAAGTTTTTTTCATAACTTTTGCATTATTGATGACAGCATCTTTATCCTTGGCATGCATGTGTATCTCATGGAGCTGCACATTGTGAGTGGTGAATGGTCAAGGTCAATGTCATCCTTCAAGGTCAAAGGTAAAACAAAAGCGGCGCAAAGGGGGCATTGTGTATCTGATAAACACATCTTTTGTTTGATTATGTAACTTTTATTAAACATAGGTTAATAAACCAAAAGATATTGCGCTTGGTTGAAGTCTGCGAACAGTTTAGTCTGCCTGAAACTTGATTATTTTGAATAGTTGGTTCAAATATTTAAGAGTGTTGGTTTCATGTAGTTCCGGTGGTCAACTTAAAACAAACTTTACTACTGTTTTCAAAACGCATCGATGCATAAGCGAAATATACTTATATTTGATTATTGGAGTTGAATACTGCATTGACCAATCAAAGCATTTTACTCTATCTCCACAATACTTGGAAGTCATTTCACTTCCGCCTCAGATTAATTTAGGAGCGTACGTTTGAAACATTGCATGAACATATGGTTAGAACTTTAAACATAATTGTTGTGTTTATATTTTTATGTGTTTATTGTATTTATTGCGTAAAATGTAATCTTCTGTCAATGTTTGGTTGTAAATATGTTTACTGTAATGCATGTACAGAGATTGTTAACATATATACAAATCATGTATGTTAATCACGTTTAGATTTTCTGCACAGGCATAGCTGAATTGTTTGTGTTAAGAACGCTAAAACAAGTAAAACATGGAATATTTTTCCTCTTGATTGAACTCAAATATCAATTACACTAGATCTCAATAAAAGGAAAATTGTATGCTTCCGTTTTATTGTAACGTCATTCAAACAGACTATGACACTTTTCCTATTTATGAAAAATGAGGAATGCTAAATCATAAATGGTAAATATTACTTGACAAGTTAGATTCTTAATACTACTATCGAACACAAACACTTTCTCTTGATAATTTGTGTTGAGGTTAAATATATAACATAATACATAACGACATATCTTTTCATGTCTAACATTAGAAAATCAATGTCGTTTCCTCTGCATATCAAGACATGTATACTATTTTATTTGCGGACTTTTGTATACAATTAATGAGTTAAACCCGTCAAATACAATGGGTGTGAATTCACGAAGTATGTAACATTTTTGAGTGCATTGGATACGCTTTAAGTAAAAAATTAAATATACGTTAGATTTTTATATGTTTTAAACTACATACTTTAAATCAACACGATTTTTTTTATATGAAATTTTAAATAACCAGATATATACAAACAATATTGCTCACGCGCTGAGCTTTTACTTCAGCCTACTTTTGTAAATGATAGATGGCTTTCCAACGTTCTGATAAGATAATCTCATGGGTTACAATTTGAAACGAAACACATATTCAATCAATCAAACAATGTCGACCAGGCCTAGATAAATCAATTGTCTCCAAGGTAAACATCATACCAAACTTTCATTCGAACAGGGGCTCAACTTGATTGTAAAAATAGGTACGGGCGTATTTTTTAGTATGTACCATTTTGACAATCGGTTATGGTGGAAAAAAATTATATACGCATACAGTTTATGTATATTTTAAAAATATTGTTTCGCTTATAACAATACATATATATTAACAGCATTATAGACAACATTGATCAACGTCTGCGATTTTGCACCACCCGTTAGTTCTACATCACATCACCGTCGGTTTCCAATGCCACTTAAATATTATTAAGTATTACTAAAAAAACGATATTTTATTGTATGCCCTATTTTTCTTATTATTTAGCCTTTTTATGCGTGGTACGGACGTAGTCAAGACCGCAATGACGTACTTGAGTGCGTCGATATGACCATATACAACCGATTATCGACAAAACTGTCGCCTGTATGCCACTTTCTCACCACGTACTTTCAATTTCAAGCTATGGTCAAAACTTACAAAACCAAGTACAGAGAAGGTCTGGTGTGATGAGCAATTTAAAAAAGCGCAAGTTCTTATGGATTTAATCGGGTGAAGCGGTAACAGCAATACTTGTTGACGTCAATTGAAGGAAATACAAATTAAAGTGACGGAAAAGCGGAGCTTTTAAAAGCAGAGCACGTCTCGTCTTAATATGTTTATATTCTAATAATTGCTTATGTAATATTCAGTTTCTAAAGAAAATGTGTATACTACAAACAACATATTTATGCAGAAATATGTAGTATGTAGTCTTCCTTGGAAAGAAGAAAGTCGATGAATCGATTTTTACAGCACACTCCGGTATATTTGACTAAAGTAATGTATATACATTATAGGCAAGTGAGAAAAAAATAACAATCGCATATGTTTTTCGTTGAATAAATGCCATATATGTATCGCCCGGATTTTATTTTGGAGGATGGTAGGGGATGGCTGGGTGTGCCATATGCAAATATATATGTATTTTAAAGGTCAATATATATATATATATATATATATTAATCATTTGAACACATGTTTTTATTTTATAAGAAAATCACCGTAGTAGAAATTCATATTACTTACAAGTCGACCAATTTTTAAAGAAGATGCCTTTTCGTGTCTGAAGGATTAAACTAACGATGCACTGTATTTGGGTAACTAGGAACCGAAGCATCCATTGCGAATGTAGTGAAATCAAATGCTTAACTGCCCGTGGTTTCTAGCTTAATAGCATATGCCTTTTTATAGTTGACGAACCAGTCATGTGTAAATATTGCTATACAATTACGAATGCGCTTAACATCGAGTTTATATAATTAATTCTTTAAATAAAATCAAACAACATGTTTTGGTCTATGTTATTAAATTAAATATATCTTAAATTGATACAGATCTTACTCTTCAAAACATGATAAACACAGTTTCAAAGACCATGAAACACAAACACCTGCAGTCATTATTGCATTTTGAGCATTGTGTTAATTTCTGTAAAAACAAAAGGCATGTGTATGTAGTGCCTAAAGGAAGCTTCGCCGTTTGATGTGCATGGTGTAACCCAGTTTATCTAAAACGTGTTTCTTTCACATTTAAAACTGTTCAGTAGAGCGATCTTCTATTGCACGTAGTACATAAGTTCCGAGTACACATGGATTCCCATCTCAAATGCCATCGCTACAAGATACGTTTTCGTTGTGTAATAGCGCAAGGAGGAGGTATTATACCGTTCCAATGACGAACCTTTATTTGTAAAGCGCCTTGAACATAGAACTTCTGAGAAACGAAATTTGATATTTTCGAGGCGCATGGGCATTTTCCACATGACTCGTATATTTTAAGAGCTATTTTAAAATAAACAGTATTCAGAATAATGATTTTTATCACATGTAATATAACCATAACATACATTTTTATCTTACACATGTGTAATACAACATTTTTAAGCGTTTTCATTGGCTACAGAATCAATAACTTACCAATCGCATGGCTTTATTTTGGTGAAATGACGTCGTCAGCATGAAAAGACGTCCCGATAGTAAACAACTTTTAGATCTATCAGCATTTGTTTGGTCAATTAAGATGTATTTTATTTAGTTTAAAAGCATGTGATAAAAAAGATCTGACACTCGTTGTCATATAATACCATATTGTATTAAACTCGTCCAGGAAATTCGTCAGTAAGCTCGCCAAAGGCTCGCTTACTAGCAAAATTCCTGAACTCGTTTAATAAAATATGGTATGATATGAAAACTCATGTCAGATCCTATATTTATTACATCACCATCGTCGTTGATGACCAAAGATCAGAAGACACCCCTTTTTATGATAAATGACACGATAGGTGGTAAGTGACTTGATGATTTGGGTGCTCAAATTACTCTTAAAACTCCCTTCTTCATAAATGAAAATGAGGTTAAAGAATATTAGACCAGATTGTCGCATTATGTCCATTGAATATATTATTATACTTTGATCACATACAATGTACCAGGTTAACCTTTTGTATTCAATTAAATTAAACCTTCAATATACTGTCAGATATATGGTTATCATAAGATAAGGTGAAGACAAAACTTTACACCTAAGCAAACACGTCGTGTTAAATATTCGTGTTCTTTTGTAATACATGGATAAAAAGATCATATAATTGAAATACTGTTATCTTCAACAAATCGATCGGAAACCCAGGCCCGATGTTCTTAAGCGCTTGTAAACGGCGATACATAAAACATTTGCCCGGGTATAAAGTCAACTTGCAAGTTCACATTTAAAACGATACATGTGAACAACGTGAAATAAAAGTTCAGCATACGGTTTATTTGAATAGCACTATATGTGTAGCCGTTTCATTACATGCAGTAACTTGTAGATGATTTACTTTTAACTTTGCAATTGAAATTCTAACAAACCTACCCTTGAAATGAATAATTGATAAACTTGTTCACTCACTGGCAAATTAAAAACCCAGTTTTCATAAAAACAGTATCATATAATTAGCGCACCTTAAAACCTTAGGCCATCTGCCATTCAATCGAATGGTTTTGTTTAAATTTCATCTCAAATTTATAAAATAGGATCTTCAACTCGTGTTATACCAAGAGACTTCTTACAATGTGCACGTTTCATTGATACTATACACGTACAGGAGAAATGTATGATCACGACCTATTTCCAATTACTACGCATCTTTAATCTAAATATAAATCTTCCATAAGGGACACATAGCCTCGCAGGTCACGAATCGAAGTAGGTCCTATATGACAGAGGTATGGGAAAGGTGTCGACCTAACATCCACTATATAAAAGTATGAAAGGTACTTGTTCAGCTCGTCTATTTCCTCTCGAAGTCGGCGGGTTTCTGCCGACTCACGTTGCGCTTTTATAAACGTCTGAAGTCGCGGGCGCGTATGTAAAATCAATCGCTTTCACTTTAAAGAGGTATTTTTGTCGTCGCAATTGTATACAGCTGCGTCTTGAACACGGTCCCTTGTTATCTAAATCTTCTTCTTATTAAAGAAGGCTTCCTTGACAAAACAGAAGACATATGCCAGATTCGAATTTAATTAGGTAAACGATACATGGTAGCCTCCTTTTATAATTATGTTACTTTTATTTAAATCAATTTTATTACTTAAAGATCTGGCCCTTGGTTGTTATTTGCGAACTGTTTGGCATGCTGGAAACTTGATTCATTTTGAAAAGTTGTTAAAACAGCGTACGCGTTTTGGTTTCATTTAGCTCGTTGGCCCACTTAAACAGACTTAAATCAATTCGGTAAAAACGGGTCGATACAGAAGCGATTTATGCTAAATATATATATCTATCGCAATTGAGTAGTGGAGGTCCATTCTGCATTGCCCAATCAAATCATTTTACGCTATCTCCACAATACTTGGAAGTCATTTCACTTCCGCCTAAGACTAGTGTAGGACCAAGGTTGTGAAACCCTGCATGAAAATATGGTAAGAACTTTAAACATAATTTGTGAGTTTATATTTTAATATTTTGAATGTAGTTATTTTGTAAAATGTAAAATTGTGTAAATGTTTTTAGTTGTTAATATGTTTAAAGTTATGTATGTACAGCGGATTTTAACATACAAACAAGGATGTTAGTTTATTTACGTTTACATTTTCTGTACATGTACAGCTGTATTATGTGTGTTAATAACCATATAACGCTAAAACCAATAAAACACGGAATATGTCCCCCTCGATTAAACTATATATCAATAACACTATATCTCAATATATTTGTATACTGCCGTGTTTTTGTTATCCGAAATACTTTTACATTCAAGCATATTTGCTTACTTATGAAAAATGAGGAATACTTAGTCATACAATTTTAGCCAATAATACTAGACATGAATAAAACAACAATACTTGCTCTTGATAAGTTATGTTGAGATTAAATATTAATGTACTTAGTATTGTGTTTACATTGACATCCTTCATAATATTTCAAAATAAATAAAGACAAATCTTTGAATGTTTAAAATAAAATTATGTTTCTTAGCAAATCAATGTTATCTCCTCTGCATATACGTATTTAATTGTATAGTATGTAATCTGTGGATTTTTGTATACAATTTATACATTAGAGAGGGAATTTCCATTGCATTGTTGAGCAAATTGGGAAAGCTTCCAATTTGAACTTACATATGAAATACAATAGTTATATGTCTACAGACACATCTGTTAAATCAAGATGAATGTATATTATCAACACTTTTAAATAACCAGATATAAAAAATAAAGAGAAATATTTCTCTAAGCGATGAGTGTTCCACTTCAGCCTTCTTGTGTCAATGATATATGGCTTTATAGCAGTTTTGTTAAGATAATCGCACGGGAGATGAATGTATATTATGAACGCTTTTAAATTTCGAGATATAAAACATAAAGAGAAATATTTCTCTCGGCGATGAGTGTTCTACTTCAGCCTTCTTGTGTCAATGATATATGGCTTTATACCAGTTCTGTTAAGATAACCGAATTTGTTCCGATTTGAAAACGAATCTCCGATTTCATAAATCAGACGATGGTGGCCAGGCGTAGATAAATAAACTGCCTCCTAGATAAACATCATATAACACTTACACTCGAACAGGGACGTATCTTGGGTTCAAGAACATGAAGGAATCTACATAATTACGCTATGGTGGACGTTTGCCATAATACTTTAGGAGAAAGCAACAGACAACATTTAAAGGCCCTATAAAGGTGCCAAATCCAATTATTATGCATATAAATTGGTCTAATTGTACCGGATTTCAGTTACTCTTGCATTAAAAATGCTAATAGCACAGCTTAGGTGCAACGTTGTCAACTATTATGGAAGATATACCCATTTCATAATTGGAAGAAATGTTTACAACTTTGCAACTAACGTGGTGTTTAGCCTCGAAGCGGTGGACGTATGCTAAAAATAGCCGAAAGAAATGCAATTTAAATTCTATTTTAAACAACTTTTTACCAGCAGAAAGTAACTTATTAGCTCACAAAAAAAAGTTTTAACCATTTAGAAGAGACCTACTTTGTGAGTGATACCGGAAACGTTGAAAATCAGCGATATATTTTTGGTGATCTGAGTCACTTTCACTTTCACTTACCCGAGTAAACAGCGATGTGAATAAACAGATTCTTTTTAAAACAATTTACTTGCAGGACACTGTATATTGAGCTCAAAACAAGTGGTATTGCTCATTTTTTATGGTAATGTCCATATATATAAAAATATATATGTATATATAGTTTTGTGATAACCTTTATAAATAAAATATGAAACACATATTAAAAAATCACATATTACGGATCGTCACCTTTATAGGGCCTTTAAAGAGAACTTTTCTTTTTATGTTCCACAATGTTTATGTTAAAAAATATATAAATATATATTTTATTTATATTTTAAAATTATATTTTCGCTTATAAGAATAAATTATCTTTTAATAAATCATAATTGACAGCCTGGAACAAGAAAAGTAAGTGTGGTAGCACCGCCCTTTAAATCTACATCACGGTTAAATCGGTATCCAATGCCTCTTTTTTATTATTACTCAACAAAACATTTCATTTAATTAACTTTATTTACTATTATTATTCTACGTCATTAAACGCATTACGGATGTAGTGAATACCTCACTCACGTACTTTGTTCTAAAAGATTCTTTAAAAAAGACCAACGTACCAAGCCCATTCCATTTGTATTCATTTGTTTTGTATTATTGTTCATTTCTGGATTTCTTTAATAAAGGCATGTGAATGTAGTGTCTAAAGTAAGCTACGTCCCGGTCGAAGATTAAGAAATTTTCGAGCGGGATAATAAAACGCTTATGTCAACTTGGAAAACACAGCATGTAACCGGTAAACATTACACAATATCCTCAAAAGGCAATAGCTGTATTTCTTAAATTGACAAAACCCATCCAGCCTAAGGCAGTTCATGAATATTTATTACCTAAAACTGAATCATTTTCTGTGTGTTTGCAGAAACGAAATATAAATGGTAGGGTTCATTTGAAGTATTTATTCAAGTGGTTACTTAAGTATTATGTCTGTCTATATTTATTAGACAATAAAACATTAAGGACCTTTTTCAAGTCTAGTAAATATTTAAATAACGTTTCTATATTTACTCATTGCACATGTTTTACAAATTCACAAGTTACATGTACATGTTTTCAAAACGTTAGAGAAAGTATCAATACAATTTAAGACAAAATTTCCCTCCCGGAATTGTGAAACAAATGCATGCGCCATGTTGTAAAGAAAACTTACGAAAATAATCAATAAGAAGCTACATCTGCAAAAGCTATTATTTTGAGGAATCATTCCAGTTCTTAATACTAAAAATATTGAATCATCTTAATCATACGAACACCATTTATAATGTAATTACAACATTTTAGCAAATAACTTCTGGTAAATTGGGCTGTATGACGCACTTGTGCATGATTCAAGTTCCTGGAAGAAATACTAATTGACCTTCACAAGCATTACAAGAGTATTGTCTACAAATTGTCGACACAAATATCATAACACGTAACATCAGGGAGCGAAATGGCATAAATTATGTTGGCTCATATATAAAAAAAAAAAAAAAAAAAAAATTCCTTTATGAGTTAGCATCATTACAACTTGATAAAGGATTAAAGATTTACAACCGCGAAATGATGGAATAAGTGAGAGTGTTTATGTTGTTTATGTTATGAATTGAGACGATTCATTGATTTCGTACATACAATATAAAATGCAAGATGTAATAGAACAGCACGAAGAGAATGGTTAAAGCAGTAGATTTTTAATCAAAATGTAAGTGGTTCGAGCCCAGGTGGATACACTTGTCCCCTTGTTTTTGTTTGATTGATTTATGGTTTTTCTTGTTTTAGACTAGCTCTCTTTACTTTCGCCGTTTACATGTATAAGTCTAAACCACCTCATCACGAAGTAAAAAAAAACGTCATCACTTGATTGTTTCATTTAGTTCAAGGTCGCAAGGGTCTTAAAGCTCCATTAACATAATACTATAAAATCGAATATCGGTTAAACATATTTTTCGTAAAATAGAGTTTACCCATAAAAAAAACTATAGCAAAAGCCAACATTTCAAAGCTAAATATGGTCTGCTTGAATGTATTCAACAAGATACAAACTGCTATTTTTATTTTATTTTTGTTGTACAATATATTCAACACATGTTAATGTACCAAGTTAGTGTTCGTGTTTCGTATAAATAGATATCGATGCGGAAAATTAAAATGGAATATATTGTACCACAAAAAATTAAAAAAAACAGCATTGTGTATTTTGTTAAATCTATGTTACCAGACCACATTTAGCTTTGAAATGTTGGCTATTGATGTAAGAAACACTGATTTGTTTATGGGTTAACTTTATTTTATAAAATATTTTACGAAATATTGGTTGATTTTTAGTGTTAATGGCGCTTTTACATTTTGAAATGCAGTCGATTAAATGTAAGATTTATTTGAATATTTTGGACGGATAATAATAATAATATAAATTGATAAAGCAATGCTAACGAAGACTTAACTCAATATATATCTATATTCATTGATTATTGGAGATGAATGGCGCATTGACTTATCAAATCATTTAACACTATCTCCACAATACTTGGAAGTAATTTTACTTCCGCCTAAAACCAGATTTAGAGCGAACTTGTGAACACTGCATGAAAATATGGTAAGAACGTAAACTATACTTGTTTGTGTGTGTGTGTGTGTGTTTTAGTGTTTTAAATCGACGTTTCGGTCGTAACAGTATGTTTAATGTTATACATGTGCATATATATGTTAAATTTAAAACAAAAACGAATGTAAGACAATCACGTTTAGATTGTTTCTGTCAAAGTGTAACTGTATTGTTTTTGTTAAGACATCACAAACAAATAAGACAAAGAATACTATTCCTCTCAATTGAGCTTAATATTGATTACGCTTGATCGCAATCAATGTCAAACGTAGTACTACCGTGTTATTGCAATGTTATTCGAAAATATTGTACCGCATTTCATGCTATAAAAATTAAACCACAAAGTGGCATACAGTTCGATTCAAACGATCGCTTACTAATGCAAAATGGAATAGTATCTTGTAAGCGATTATTAATGGGCAAGCATTAAACTTAAATCCACAATTTACCAAGGCGGAAATGTATGATTAATGTTTCATACTATGTATTTTCCTATAATGCATAGCCAACTCGTCTATGACGTAAATAAAGGACTAGGGATTGAAACACAAATTTCTCTTGATAATTTTTTCTTTCGATTTATTATTACTATACATATTTTGTTTATATTGACCTCCCCCTGTAATATCACATCACGAATATTAAATTATGAATGTAAACATATATTTGGATGTTTAGAATAACAAATAGTGCACCTAACAAAGGAATGCCAATTTTGTTTCATCTGCATATTAAGATTAAAATGTATACCATGTTATGTGCGGACATTTTGATACAATATATTCTCGGTAATATTCAATGGAGATCTAAGTTAATCCACGAATTATATAGCATTGTTAAGTGAATTTGGTTCGCTCTTATTTTAAAGTAACCACAAAATACATTGTTAAAATATGAGTATAAAGATATATGCTGTTACACAATACGATTTTATATCATAACCCATTTAAAATAACCAGATATAAAACACACAGATACATATTTCTCTCGCTCCTACGCTTTATACTTAAATATTCTTTTGCATTATTATAAGGCTATATCTTAGTTCAGTAGATAATTACAAACATTTACTCGCGGATTGTCATTATTGTAAACCAATTGCATGAACTGTTTTTTTAGGGAAACTAAGGTAAAACTTTTTGAAAACTTAAACATCTACAAATGCTACTATTGTTGAGAATCATTCCAGTCTTTAATAGTAATAATAGTGAATCATTAAAATCAAAAGTACAACAATATGTATTAAATACTCAGACTGAAAATTTCCCAACTTATTGTCACAGATTTAAAATGACACTAAACATCAGAGATCGAAATAACATAAAGTATGTCGACGCATATTGAAGATAAATTTTTGTTTATGAGTATACATCTTTAGAATTCGATACAATTATAATACGTTACAAACGGAGAACAATTGCAAATAATTATGTGAAGCTATTCATCACTACAAAGACGGCATTGTGACAAAATATTAACAAACAGAGAGTTCGTTTGTTGCCAATTTTCAAATATTGTATTAACAGAATGACAAAATATACGCAAGCGAGTGCATGTCGTTAGAAAACATAGTTTTACCCTACAACTTATGGATTGTATTGTAAGAACTCGGTTTCGAATAAGCCTTTTTTCATTGCATAACTGGCAAGGTTTATCCAACACATGCATGTTAATTCTCTTGATGGAGTACTTTTTTCCAGCGCATTTGTTATTCGGGAATCCGCGTTCTTTTAAATCATTATTTGATGACGTATCAAAAGAATGATTAAATTATTATATTTTAAAACATAATTTAATGTTTACATTTCAAATGAATTTACAGTATAATAATAATAGCCGTATATTATCGATCCAAAACAGCGTACCTAATAAATGTAAAACTGAATGCAAAGCAATCAAACATTACGAAATCACTTGTTTGCTTTATTGAGTTGAAGGACGTAATGTCTTCACATTTCAAAATGCGGTCGCTAGAAATATGACACACGTGAGTGTCTTGCATGGATATTTATAACAAAAATGTCAATACAAGTGTTGAAATAAATATGGCTCAAATGAAACCGGTGATATTGCAATTTTTCTTTAAGAATGTAGAATATACGCGAAACACGCGATAGTTTAAGTGGTGTGTTGAATCATTCACGAACTTAGAACATGGTCAGTGACCTTAAAGAGTGTGAAATATAATAATAATAATGCGCATTGTTCGTTTATTTATCGAAGAAAATTACCGTACATTTTAAATGGTAATTTCTTTATACCCCCGTCACACCGGACTGGCGTCCTTACTGCGTCCTTACGGCGACCCAGGTATTAGTGAGAACGCCATAGACGCCGGAGGGACGTAGTAAGGACGAAATACGACGCAGTGAGAACGCCGAAAATTGCTCAGAACGCGAGCCCAAGGCGACCACTTTGAACATGTTCAAAGTGGTCGCCGAAGTCCGGAGTTCTTATGGCGTTCTGTTAAGGGGCGCCCTTAAGACGCAATAGTCGTAGTAGGGACGTGGTAGGGTCGCTGTAAGGTTGCCATGGACGTCGTGTGGTCCCCGCTCAAACCCACAGATAATGATCATTGACTTCAAGGTATGTGGCCGTGTGGTCGAAGCTGCGGGGACGCCATGGTCGCAATAAGATAGCAGTAAGAACGCCAAGGACGCCGTATGGTCGGCTTTGATCGCCGTAAGAACGCGGTAAGGTCGCAAGGGACGTATTAAGTGAGGACGCGTAGAACGCCAAAAAAACCAGGACACTGGTGTGACGGAAAGGCGAAAAACTGCATTCTTACCGAAAAAGTCATTGGCGTCCTTACTGAGACAATCAGAAATGTCCAGAAACACAGTTTTAGGTCCGGTGTGACGGGGCTATTACTAGATAGTTCGTCCCTTTATTAGTCAAATAATGTTTATTCACAAACAATTACACGGCTACACAAAATGTTTAAAAACAAAAATCATAATGGGGATACACGCATGTATAGATAATGTTGTGTGCTTATTTTTTAGCTCATGAACACAAATACAACTTGACGAAAATTAACAAGTTGATTATAATTCATACAAAATATTTGGTTAGTATAGCATGAGCCAGCGTAGGTTTGATTTGTTATTCCCTTTAGCAAAACGTGTGTCAAACGACCTTCGTTGTTTATGTTTTGAAGTAATATTGATAAAGTCTAACGTTGACAAGAACAATATCGGTGGAGATATATGCTGCATCATGTATCATGTCATGGTACACTTTTTTAAGGTTTAAAATTGCAGTCATTTTGTTTTACCAAAACCAATTTTTTTGTTTTTAACATTAATTTCTTTGATTTACTTGAGTCTGTAACATTTGACATGCTGATCAAATTTGAATCTAACCAATAACGTCTTGTTATTTGCCTTTCTCTGTAATTGTTAGGGACTATTTATATTGGTGAAATCGAAAAAGATCACAGTATGCTTTGGCTATTGTTGTTAACAATTAAACGCTTTTGATTTTCTCTGCAATTAGGGTATATATTCTGCCATTTTGGATTATCGATATACAATACAGTGGGTGCTTTTGAGCGTTCAGAATATCAGACCAGATTAAGTAATTACTTCGATTAGTTTTCATAACATATGCGTAGATTTTCTTATCTTAAACAAATGTTTTTCGCTCCCTTTACAATGTGGGACAACTTGAAAATGTATTTAAAATCATCCCACTTTACAAACTAAAGGTCGTTGATTTGCTGGTCTGTCTATCCGTTTTCGAGTCTGTAGACAATACTGTGTTTGAAATGCTAATGTAAAATGAGCAACCCTTAAATATGGAGTATTGATATAATTGATTGTATGCGTGTGTGTTACATTAAATTTACAACTCAATACAAGCAGGCTGTTAACATTGATCATTAGGTTTTTGAATAATTCCGTGTGATAAGAGGGCCTAGTCGCTTATCTTGGTTTATAAATAACAGCATCTTGGTTGATAAATACGTACCTCCTTTATGTTAACAATTTATATTTTAAAAGTACATTTTAGACTTCGGATCTGTGTTATAAGCAGTAAACCATATGCAGTATCATTTTGAATATCAATATCCGAACATGAATGAATATAAATATGCAGTAAAATATTATTTTAGAACTATTATTGTTACACACAGTTAACTCCTGTCTTTTTTATGTTGTTTTTATGAACGAGTGTTTTTTTATCATATTAACAGATTGACGAATTACATAATTTTAAAATTGTTTATTTCCCAAATAAAACATAAATAAGAGTTAGCCTTTTGATTCAGGTGACCCGACTTCGAATCCATGCGGGGAACAACGTTTTCGTTCTTTTCAAAAATAAGTTATTGATTATTTTGCATGTTATTTCTTAGTTTCAATGCTTAAATTGGTGGAGTTCATGCGTTAACTGTAATTCTTAAAAAGGTACCAAAATCTGTAAACAAGCCCCTTTAGTCACCGTTAATCACAATGGATCCAACCAATTATAACCAACCTGTGTTACTGTTCCTGTATCTGGGTGTAACTTGTTTGTGCATAAATTCTTGTTAAATCAAATGATTTCTATGATAAATCATAGCATTTGTACTTGTGCAACGCAGATGTCATGAATCGTGTTTAAAGTATTTTGAAAGTCTTACATATACCACATACTTTTTATTCAACTAAAATATTACCAACTGATCGTTTCACAAATAAACAATGCAAAGATACATAGCATGAGTTTGTTAGATTATAACAGGCACATGTAGGGCCAATAAAGTCTCCACGGAAAAGAGAGAATGACGGTCACTCTTAGTTTCGATTAATTAATATTTGATTTTGCACCTTAAAAGAAACCGAATGCTGTCTTGTGTTTTCATTCACATAGGATGCCTTCTCTATAAGTTCATTTTCATATCCATTGGTATATTGATTCAATCTCGTAACTGTGAAATCATTAATAAAGAACACCATCATCAATTGGCAAACCTCTAAGTAAAGTGGTACTTATAAAGGAGTACAGTTGAACATTTAAAACCTAGCGATAGGGTAAATAAATCGTACCCGAATACCTGCAAGAACTTATTTTATCTAGTCGGCTTGCCGACAGCTCGATAGCAATCGCAAATGTCGGGGTATGTTCGTGCGTGTACTTGTGTGCATTTCAAATCGATATGTTGTGCACTGTAACCTCTTCATTTATCATTTAATTTTAAAATAACATAAAACACATCTTCGCCATGAGGAGACTGCGTGTCGCAAGTGAATCCCGTCTCCCTAGGTCAAAGATAATACTAAGAGACCAAATATAAAATTTGGGTATTATACAGCCTCGTCTGTCATAATGCTGCAAGTCAGTAAATACAAAACTTTGCAAAATAGTTTTCAATAAAATGGCAGGTGCTTAATTTTACCTTTTCAAAGGCACATGTACTACATTCGTTTCTACGCGTTTACTTCCCTTTTGCTTTTAACAGCAGTGTAACCAATAAACATATCGTCGCAAGATTGATTCCAAATCTACCACGATGTGAGAAAAGATTGACACATAATATGCTCGCGTTATACTCATCTGACACGCTATCGAAGGCAGTATGAACAGCTTCTGCTTTTTTATTGATTGTAAATTAAACACTTGGATAAACGAAGATTTGTTTAGACAACCTATTTTTGACAGCCAACCCTTCTCACACCTATATGTACTTTGACACATTTAGCATATATAACCTCGATAAAACACTATTGCCGCTTTGCATGAATAACTTGTATCTACAAATTGTTCATAGATGAGCCATTTACGAAGTTGAAACACTTATGTTGGATAATCTTGGAAAGTTTGACTTTTATACCGAGCAATATCAAACTTAATTGATCTCCGAGCGATACTACACGTTAGATTCAAAAGTGTGTATTGTTCATTGAATGGTTGCTTTTCGAGGTGCATGTTATATCCAATCTAAAACGTGTTACTGCAAATTTGAAACTGTTCAGTAAAGCAATCTCCTATTGTTTGAAGTACATATGTACCGATTAAACATGGATTCTCATCACAAAGGTCATCGTTACAAGTTACTTTTTCGTTCGTTCCAGAGACGACCCTGTGTCTTTCAACCACCTTGTACATAGAACTTCTGAGAAATGAACGTTCATATTATCGTGGCGCCCGAGCATTTTTGCCATATCACTGGTTGAGTATCATAATTTCTATTACATCATCAACATCGTTGATGCCCATAGCAGATATCCCATTTGATGAATACATGACGTGATGATTGGGAAGTGTCTTGGCGCTTACATTAATCTAAAAACGCCCTTCTACATGAATGAAAATGAGGTAAATGAGTATTATACCAGATCGTCACATTATATCGATTGAACTTATTATTATAGTTTGATCAAATACAATATGCAAGGTTTACCTTTTGTTTTCAATTAAATCAAACCTTCAATATGCTGTCGGATATATGGTTATTATAAGATACGGTGAAGATAAAACTTAACACCTAATCAAACACCTCACGTCAACTATTCGTGTTCTTTTGCAATACATGGATTAACAGATCATGTGATTGAAAAGAGTTCAAAATCTTAAAAAAATCGATCGGAAACCAAGACCCGATGTAGATAAGCGCTTGTAAATAAAAAACAGCAATACATGTTATATAGAGCTTTCCCGGGTTTAAAGCCAACTTGCAAGCTTACATTTAAAACGATACATATGAAAAACGTGAATTATAAGTGAAGCAGAACGTTTATTTGAATATATGCAGGAACAACAAACCAACGCTTGAAAGGAATAATTGATAAACTTGTTCACTCACTGGCAAATTAAAAACCCAGTTTCCATTAAAACAATCTAATATAAAAAGCGCAATTTAAACCTTAAGCCATGTGTCATTCAACCGAATGCTTATGTTTTAAATTCCAGCTCAAATTCATAAAATAGGATCTTCAACTCGTGTTATACCAAGTAACCCCTTACAATGTGCGCGTCTCATATACACTGTACAGGTACTTGGGAAGTAGTAATCACGACGTACTTCAAATTAATACGCATCCTTAATATTAATCAAAATCTTCCTTAAGGGACGCATAGCCTCGCAGTTGGTCCTCTTTGACAGAGGCATGGGAAAGGTGTCGAACTAACATCCACAATATAAAAGTATGTATGGTATGGGAAAGGTGTCGACCTAACATCTTCAATATAAAAGTATGTATGGTACTGTTTCAGCTCTAATATTTCCGGAAGAAGTCGGCGGATTTCTGCCGACTCACGACGTTCATAAATTAACGTTTGCAGTCGAGCGTGTTTATGTAAAATCACGCTCACTTACAAGAGTTATGTTCTTCGGTGTTCATTAATTCAGCTACGTCTTTGACACTTTCTTCTCTTTTTCTAAACTCACGATGTCCTTTTATATTCAACAAGGCTCTCTTGACAAACAGAAAACAGATGCCAGACTACTATCGAGATTAAATACTATTGGTAATCGATAAAAAGTAGCCTCCTTTATTGAATATGTAATTTTTATTAAAAATAGGTTAAATTACCAAAAGATCTGGCGCTTGGTTGAAGTCTGCAAACTGTCCAATCTGCCTGAAACTTGAGTACTTTTGAATAATTGGTTCAAATATTTAAGAGTGTTGGTTTCATGTAATTCCGTTGGTCAACTCAAAACAGACTTTAATCAATTCTTTAAAACGCATCGATGAATAAGCGAAATGTACTTAACATATATCTTTCGTTATTGATTATTGGACTTGAATACTGCATTGACCAATCAAAGCATTTTACACTATCTCCACACTTCTTGGAAGTAATTACACTTCCGCCTTAGATAAGTTTAGGAGCGAACGCATGGACACTGCATGAAAATATGGTAAGAACTTTAAACATAATTGTTGTGTTTATATTTTTATGTTTTTATTTTATTTATTTCGTAAAATGAAAACTTCTTTCAATGTTCGGTTTTAAATATGCTTACTGTTATGTTTGTACAGAGATTTGTAAACATATAAAAAAATACATGAATGTAAATCGCGTTTAGATTTTCTGTTCAGGCATAGCTGTCTTGTTTGTGTTAAGAACACGGAATATGTTCCCTCCTGATTGAACTAAATATCAATAACACTAGATTTCAATAAAAGGAAAATTGTATACTTCCGTATTATTTTTACGTTATTCAAGGATACTATGACACTTTGCTTATTTATGAAATATTAGGAATGCTTAATCATAAATGGTAAATATTACTAGACAAGTTAGACACTTAATATTACTATCGAACAACAATACTTTATCTTGATAACTTGTGTCGAGGTTTAATATATAACATACTACATAACGACACATCTTTAAATGTTTCCTCTGCATATCAAGAAATTTTTACTATTTTATTTACGGACTTTTGTATACAATTAATGAGTTAAACCCGTCAAATACAACGGGCGTGAATTCACAAATTATGTAGCATTTTTGAGTGCATTGGATACGCCTTCAGTGAAAACTTAAATATACATTACATTTGTTATATGTTTTCAACTACAAACTTGAAATCAACACTCTTTTGTTTTATTTGAAATTCTAAATTACCAGATATGAAGTATGTAAAAAAATAATATTGCTCACGCGCTGAGCTTCTACTTCAGCCTACTTTTGTAAATGATATATGGCTTAACCAACGTTCTGATAAGATAATCTCTTGGTTTACAATTTAAAACGAAACACTTATTTAATCAATCAAACGATGTCGGCCAGGCCTAGATAAACATCATACGAAACTTTCACTCAAACTTGGTTGTAAGAAAATGTACGGGCGCATGTTTGAGTATGTACCCTTTTGACAATCGATTATGGTGGACAAAAATATATATACGCATACACTTCATGTATATTTTAAACATATATTTTCGCTTATAACAATACATATATATATATATATATATATATATATGTATATATATATATATATATATATTAACAACATTAGAGACAACCTTGATCAACGTCTGCGATTTTGCACCACCCGTTAGTTCTACATCACATCTCCGTCGGTTTCAAATGCCACTTAAACATTATTTAGTATTACTCAATAAAACGATATTTTATGGTATGCACTATTTTTACTTATTATTTAGCCTTTGTATGCGTGGTACGGACGTAGTGAAGACCGCAATGACGTAATTGAGTGCGTCGATATGACCTTGTACAACCGATTATCGACATAACTGTCGCCTGTGTGCCACATTCTCACCACTTACTTTCAATTTCAAGCCATTGTCAAAACTTACAAAACCAAGTACAGAGAAGGTCTGGTGTGATTGGCAATTAAAAAAAGATCATGATTTTTGGGATTAAATCGGGTGTAGCGGTAACAGCAATACTTGTTGACGTCAATTAAAGGAAATAAAAATTTAAGTGACGGGAAAGCGGAGCGTTTAAAAGCAGAGCACGTCTCGTCTAAATATGTATATATTCTAATAATTGCTTTTATATGTAATATTCAGTTTATAAAGAAGATGTGTATACTACATATAACATATTTGTAAAGAAATATGAACTATGTAGTCTTCTTTGCAAAGAAGAAAGTCGATTAATCCATGTTTACAGCACACTCCGGTAAATTTGACTAAAGTAATTTATATACATTATAGGCAAGGAAGAAAAAAAGGGGATGGCTGGGTGTGCAATATGCAAATATATTTGTATTTAAAATGTCAATATATATATATATATATAAAGAAGATGCATTTTCGTGTCTGAAGGGTTAAACTAACGATGCTCTGTATTTGGGTAATTCGGATCCGAAGCATTCATCGCGAATGTAGTGAAATCAAGTGCTTAACTACACGTGATTCATAACTTAATAGCATATGTCTTTTTATAGTTGACGGACCAATCAAATATATCTTTACAACTACGCATACTCTTAACATCGAGTTTATATAATTGATTCTTTAAATATTATCAAACATAATGTTTTGGTCTATGTTATTAAATTAAATATATCTAAAATTTATACAGATCTTACTCTTCAAAAAAGGATAAACACAGTTAAAAAATACCATCAAACACAAAAACCTGAAGTCCTTGTTGCATTTTAAGCTTTGTTTTCATTTCTTTAAATAAAAAGCATGGGTATGTAGTGCCTAAAGGAAGCTTCGTCGTTTGATGTGCATGGTGTAACCCATTTTATCTAAAATGCGTTTCTTTCAAATGTAAAACTGTTCAGTAGAGCGATATTCTATTGCACGTAGTACATAAGTTCCGAGTACACATGGATTCCCATCCCAAAGGCCATAGCTTCACGATACTTTTTCGTTGTGTAACGCTGGATAGCGCAAGGAGGAGGTATTAAACCGTTCCAGAGACGACCCTTTGTTTGTAAAGCGCCTTGTACATAGAACCTCTGTGAAACGAAGGTTGATTTTTTTGAGGCGCATGGCCTTTTTGTTCACGTGACTCGTATATTTTAAGAGCTATTTTTAAATATACAGTATTCAGAATAATGATTTCTATTACATCACCATCGTCGTTGATGACCATAGACCAGAAAACATCACTTTTTATGATAAATGACACGTTGATTGGTAAGTGACTTAATGATTTGGTGCTCAAATTATTCTTAAAACTCCCTTCTTCATGAATGAAAATAAGTTAAAAGAAAATTAGCCAGATCGTACCCTTATGTCCATTGAATGAATTATTATACTCTGATCACATACAATATGCAAGGTTTTTGTTTTCAATTAAATAAAACCTTTAATATGCTGTCGGATATATGGTTAACATAAGATAAGGTGACGACAAACTTAACACCTAATCAAACGCCTAACGATAAATATTCGTGTTCTTTTGCAATACATGGATAAAAAGATCATATTATTGAAAATTATTGTTATCTTTAACAAATCGATCGGAAACCAAGGCCCGATGTAGATAAGCGCTTGTAAAGGGCGATACATGTTATATAGCATTTGCCCGGGTTTTAAGCCAACTTGCAAGTTCACATTTAAAACGATACATGTGAACAACGTGAATTAAAAGTTAAGCATACGCTTTATTTAAATAACAATATATGTGCCGTTTAATTATATGCAGGAACGTGTATATGATTAACTTTTAACTTTGCACTTAAAATTTCAACAAACCTACGCTTGAAATGAATAATTGATAAATATTTTCACTCACTGTTATACTAAAAACCCAGTTTCCATTAAAAACAAAATCATATAATAAGCTATACTTTAAACTTAAGCCATCTGCCATTCAATCGAATGCTTATGTTTAAAATTCCTACTCAAATTCATAAAATAGGATCTTCAACTCGTGTTATACCAAGAAACATTTTACAATGTGCACGTTGTATCAACACTGCACACGTACAGGAGAAATGAATGATCACGACCTACTTCCAATGAATACGCATTTTAAATATAAATCAAAATCTTCCTGAAGGCACGCACAGCCTCACAGGTAACGAATCGATGTCGGTCCTCTTTGACAGAGTTGCGGAAAATGTGTCGATGCTGCAACCACAATATAAAAGTGTGTAAGGTACTTTTTCAGCTCTTCTATTTCCTCACGAAGTCGGCTCTTTTATTAACGTCTGCAGTCGCGCGCGTATGTAAAATCAATCGCTCTCACTTAAAAGAGGTATTTTTGTCGTCGCAAAATCATACAGCTGCGTTTTTAACACGGTCCCCTGTTTTCTAAACCTACTTCTTATTTAAGAAGGCTTCCTTGAAAAAAAAAGAAAAGAAAACATATGCCGGATTGGAATTAAATTAGGTAAACGATACAGAGTAGCCCCCTTTTATAATTATGTTACTTGTATTCAACTCAATTTAATTACTAAAAGATCTGGCCCTTGGTTGTTATTTGCAAATTAGCCTGCCCGAAACTTGATTCATTTTCAAAAGTTGTTAAAACAACTAACGCGTTTTGGTTGCATGTAGCTCTGTTTGTCCACTTAAAACAGACTTAAATCAATTCTTTAAAAAAGGATCGATAAATAAGCGAACTATGTTTAATATATATCTATCGCTATTGAGTATTGGAGATCAATACTGCATTGACCAATCAAATCTCCACACTACTTGGAAGTCATTTCACTTCCGCCTACGACTAGTTTAGGAGCGATCGTGTGAAACACTGCATGAAAATATGGTAAGAACTTTAAACATAATTTTTGAGTTTGTATGTTTTTAATGTTTTGAATTTAGTTATTTTGTAAAATGTAAAATTGTTTTAATGTTTTTGGTTGTTAATATGTTTAATGTCATGTATGTACAGCGGTGTTTAACATGCACAAAAGGGTGTAAGTTTATTTACGTTTAGATTTTCTGCACAGGTATGGCTGTATTGTTTGTGTTAAGAACGATATAACGCTAAAAGAAATAAAACACGAAATATTTCCCCATCGATTAAAGTATTTATCAATAACACTATATCTCAATACAAGGCATATTGTATACTGATGTATTTTTGTTTCGTTATTCGAAAATACTTTTACATTCAAACACGTCTGCTTACTTTTGAAAAAATAAGGAATACCTAGTCATAAATGTTTGAGCAAATAATACTAGACATGAATTGAACAACAATACTTTCTCTTGATAATTTATGTGGAGAATAAATATAAATGTAATGAGTATTGTTCTTATATACTGGTGTTCGATTCAGCTAAACAATACCACCTATCCCAAAGCCCCAACAGTTCTTATTGCATTTGTTGGCAATTGTTTCATTTCTGGAAAAAATAATAAATAGGCATACCTTAATGTAGCTACACCCTGTTGAAGATTAAGAAGTTTACGATCAGGATAATAAAACAGTTATTGGCGTATGAGACCCTGGCAAACATACATGTTACCGGTGAATTTCACATGAACGTTTATAGCTGTGTTTCTAAAATTGACAAATCCCATTCAGTATTTCACTCATATTACTTTTACACGAATCATTCTCTGTGTGTTTTCAGAAATAAAATCATACATAGTAGTGTTTTTTTTGAAGAATATACGTGGTAGGTTAAGTGGTTTGTCAGTCTATATTTATTAGAACAATAAAACATTAAGGGCTTTTTTCAAATCTAGTAAATATTAAAAGAATGTTTCTATATTTACTCATTGTAAATCATTTCAAACTTTAAAAATTACATGTAGAGAAAGTATCAGTAAAGTTAAAGACATAATTTCACTCCCAGATTAACATCATTGTGAAACACATGCACGCACCATGTTGTAAGGAACTATCGAAAATAGTCAATAGGAAGCAATGCTATTATTTTTAAGAATCAGTCCAGACCTAAATAATGAAAATAGTGAATCATATTAATCAACCACAGTTTTAATTAAATAACAACATTTTGAGAACTTACTTTTAATACAACTTCTGGGGAATGTGGCTGTATGACACACTTGGTTAAGATTGTAGTCCATAAGTCTAGAAATACTAATGGAGCCACAAAAGCATTACATGGGTCTTGTTCACAAATAGTCGGAAAAAAACGATTTTCCAAATTGTTGTCACATATCCCAAAACTATAATAACACGTAACATCCGAGAGCGAAATAGCATTTATGGCGTAGGCTTATATTTAAACAAACACTTTGCTTAATGAGTTATCATAATTAAACATTGATACAACCATAAAGCTTCACAAACGCGAAATGATTGAATAAGTTAGAGTGTTTCTGTTTTTTTTTTCATGTTTTGAAACAAAACGTGAATTTCTTACATACAATTCAAAATGCAAGACGTAATAGAACAGCACGTAGGCCCAGGTGGGATACACACCTTTTCCCTTGTTTTTTTTTCCTTTCTTAAATTCTATTCTTGTTTGATACTAGCTCTCTTTACATCCGCTGTTTTCATGTATCAGTTCATAGAATATAATCACGAACTATAAAAATATGCCAAAATCTGTGAACACGTCTCTTTTAAAACATAACAAATATTGATGTAAAAAGCAAGCATAGTTCTAATTATGAGTCCAATTATTATTCAAAATGAATGCAAAACAAATCGCCAAACTGTACTCACCTGCCTGCTAATGTCATCATTTGATTTTTTCATTTAGTTCGCAAGTGTCTTAACATTTTGAAACGCAGTCGCTTGAGAGTAAGATTTATTTATATGTTTTGGATGGGTTATAACAGTATTAATCGATTAAAGCCATACTTAATACCACATATATTGCTATACCAAACTGCTTTTGTTACATAACAAAACATAGCAGAAAACGCACGTGTATTTTATGATAAAATGTCACAGAAAATAAAAAAATACCTAGTATTCTTATGATGATAGACTTTGGAAAAGTCTTTAATACATTGTCTTTTGATAGTTTCTTACAAACTTTTAAAATTGTGTAACTTCGGACAAAATGTAAACGTTTGATAACGATTGTCTTATAATCTATGGCAATACAAGAAGTAATGCCGTGCCTGTCCAGTGCACATCTCAATTTCGGTCGCGCTTATACTATCCACATCGCCAGTGAACAAGCTTTACATAAGGTTTTATATCACTCAACATCAGCTTAAACTATCTCGGAAAAATATTAAAATGTATTCTTCACATTTCAATTATGCTGTTGTTGTTTTTTTCTTGTTTTTTNGGGGGGGGTCGGGACGGCCAGAATTTACGTGTGACATCAATTAAATGAACATATTGATCTACATTTAATATTGTTTTACCATTGTTTTTTTTTGTTCTGTAAATAGGTAAACAACATGGAAAATGCGTTAAATTTATCGTTCATTACTTTTGTGTGCACTTTAATTTCCTACAATATGGGCAACTTTGTATCCATTTATATCGATATTTAATAGTGTGTTATGTGAAGGCCAAGTTTATGATAAAAATACAATGTCTTTAGGTGTATAAACAGTAAACTCTGGATCGTTACTATACGGGTGTTTGCTTCTTTAACGAGCGGATTCAAAACATTTCTGGCGGCTCTCAGTTGCTGAAGCCACTGGACGCCGACACCACGCCGATTGTGGGTCTTTTACGCTTTGACTTTTGTGTCATAGGATTGTTTGAGCACTTGTTTACACCATTTCTCTGTTTACACCCATGGCAGTTTCACTGTTGGTACGCACTTAATTACATCTGTTGGTATACATTATTTCCCGGCTTGCCCACCTTGCAGTTCCACAGTTGGCACGCATGGTATACCCCGGTCTGAAGGTAAAATGTTCTTTGAATTTTAATACCCTTTAACTTGTCAGTTATTTGTTGCTTGTAGATTTATGCAATGTCTGGAAATGTTGATCTCCGGTTATATTATTTATTTGACATATACACAGATGGGAGATTTACGAGTGTACCTTATGCTCATAATTGCTCCATAGCCCGTCAGGTTAAAATGATAAAATGAGTAAACGTGTTTTTTGATAATTTGTATGTATTTTGATGATCCGGTGCTCAGATTACTATTAACAAATCGCTTTATAACGACCATGTGGTTACTGGCAGTAAACAAACGATCGACTTACTCGATTTAGGTACTCATTATTGTACTGTTGATAAAATAATATGAAGTGTTTACATTTCATATACTATGAAATAAAAGCTTTATTATACTGTCGGTTAAAATGCATCACTTTAAAATAATATAAGGTGAAGATACATCTTAGCAAACGTATTGATTTACAATACATTGATAACAACATATTATTGGAAATCGCAATCTTGTAAGATTATAAATCATAGAAAAATCAATCAAAGTATATACCCTTTTTATATAAGCGCTTTTTAACGACACATATTCCTATGCTTCATGCAATATTTATATGTCCACATTTAACACCAAGGGCATAATTTGAGGTCAAAAATTGCACAATATAATTTAATTGTAAAAATAATGTCTGTTTCAAATGTATATCTTCTCTATTCAGTGATGCACTTTGAAACAACTTGTAAACAATGTTTACCGTTTAGAGAAAGCGTGTCACAAAGAACAAGATGACTATGTTTTTACCTAAGGTTATACTGTCCGATAAAGGAGCAAATGAGAGCTCATTTATTGCCAAAATACAGCATAAAGTTCGAGTTCGAAAAAAGCTCGGCACAAAAGCTGAACTGTATCAGTCCAGCTTGTGAGCACAAGAACCCGAAGGCTCCTTTCAAGATCAAAGTATTGCTTCCAAATTAAGAGTCTAAGTTTGTTTAATTTCATTAATGCTCCGATAAATTTGAATGTCGCAGATGATTCAATAAATCACGTCGCGTAAAAAAGAGTATATAGGGCAGTGTGTAAACATAGATTGTATACTTATAATCCACAAGCAAATGTACAATAGAATTCTATGGTAAAATATCTATTAATTTCTTCTGGGAAACTCATCTGGTTGCTTTTTAAGCCCATATTGATGCTTATGTGCAGTCTATATTTCAAATTAATATATGGTTATTGATAATGTGTGGTATTGATAACCTTCACTTATAGTTTATTCCCTTTATTTTATATATTTATAAATAATATGACTTTATTATAACAACAAAATTAAACTTCATTTCATCCTGTTAATATTTATTGGTTGTTTGTATTTGGTTTTATTTGTTAATTTTGAAAACAATTAATTGATATACCACTATATTTGTCTTTAAAAACAATGCAGTATGAATGTATGGCATTACATAATATGTAATATACACGATGTAGTCTACATACGGATATACTCAACACATGTTGATTTACAAAAACTAATTTTATTTATGAAACATCCAGATTGTTTCCTGAATTATTGGTCTACATACATTGGTAAGTCAACTGTGCTTTATGTGATAACTTTATGTGATAGCGTAATGACAGAAAACAAACAACAAACGAAAAAGTCTGGTAAATTCAAGTAATGATGTCCAATTTATGTTGCTGAAAGTTGATGAACATGAAGACTTGCTTCTGGAAAAGGCCCGTTGTTATACGTTTAAACCATTTTTTACTTGTGGTAACGAAAAGATACGTAACACGTCTGTATCGTTATTGATTATTGGAGTTCAAAACTGCATTGACCAATCAAATTATTTTACGCTTTTTCCACAATACTTGGAAGTAATTTTACTTCCGCCTAGGACTACTTTAGTAGGAAACAGCGTGCAACACCTGTTAAATATGGTAGGAGCTTATTTAAATATTTGTGTTTTTATTTGGTGTATTTAACTGTTGTATAAAGGGCAAATTGCGTAGGTAAATCGGTTAAATTAAATAATAAAAAAGATATAATTAAATAATATATTAACATTTAAAAGTGAATGCTTGTGTGGTAAATATGTTCTATTTATGCGAATGAATTGTTGTTTCCTAAAACACGCAAACAAAAACAATACGGAAATATGTTATTTTTTATGAAACTAGATACTAATTACACTATAACTCAATAAAATTGAACTCTATATTACGCAACCAAATTTTTGGAAAGTTAATCAAAAAGACTACACTGAAACCACATTAAGTCATACTTATCGATTCAAACAAGTTTAATAGTAAAGCATACCACTTAAGTGAGTATAACTGGAATTCCATCGAATTTTAACCCACAATGTTATAAAGTGGTAAAATGAGCTTTAATAATCGTTATATTTTATGTTATGTTGTACGTGTTTTCATGAGTGATGCCTATCACGTCTTAAATCGAGTAGACTGGTGTCTCTAAAATTGTAATATTTCAACCTGGGTAAGTTTGTACTATTGATTTTATTTCTTTGTATTTTGTGATGATTTTGTCGATTTCTAATTCTTTTTGGAGTGAGATGTTCTGTTTATTTTTAGTTGTTAGGTTGCAGATACCTAGCCATACATAAAGCCAAATATCGCCGTGCTGGATTAATTTGTTGCCTTTATATCTCCTTAAACCTAGTGTTCTTTCTCCAACAGTTGCTCCGCTTTTCTTGATCCACAGAAGGTCTTTCTCGTGTTTAGTAACGTGCTTTTGTAGCCAATTTCCTTTACTATCTGAAAGAATTATTGGTTGGTGTGTTCTTTTCCCCTGTGGGATCTTCTTCGGTTTACTGACGAACTTTTTAAGCTTATTTTTGGTCATTTGATAGGTGTCCTGGTTGCTTATTCTTGGTATTCGCTTTGGTTCATAAGTGAATGGGGTTATGTTGGTCTCGGTTATGCAAGGTGGGATATTGGGGATGGCAACTAGCTTACCACTCTATTACCTACATATTGAAAATTGTTTTTGATATAGGGTGTAAAATGTATTATTAGTTATCGAAATCAAAATTTTGACTTTCCTTTATAGTCTTTTCTAGTCGAAAAACGATCAAATTTGTCTTCGTCTCAAAATTTCCGCCTTCACTCTCGCGCATGCGCTCTAATGCGCATGCGGTGTTTAAATAAGCAATACGATGACAGACGTCGGGAATGTGCCACTTCGCTATGCCATGTTTGTGTATAAATATCCAGTATCCTTTGTTTACAACATTGCAACTGTACTTCAGTAATGTTTTGGTTGACCCATAGCTCAGATATTCAAATGCTTTCTTAAATGTTTTTCACGTGCCAAGCCCAGTTTTGATTACCATAAGTATTACCGTTGTTTGCATCGTTTTTTAACATGTTGTATGTAAGTCGGATAACGCTGCTTTAATTTGGCGATAGCAGTTTAAACCAGTACTTGACGATATTTATTTGTTGTATTTCTTTGAAATTCGTCCTAATTCACCGCAAAGAGCGCTTTGATTAGTTGACTGATAATATCCTCCTTAGGAATTTCTTATGCACGGCTTCTATATCGGTTGTTCACGCTGTGCCCCATTTTTCGGACGAGTAGTTTAAAACTGATGCGACAAGGATGTCGAATAGTTTCAGTTTGCTTTTTGCACTGAATTTTTATTTATTGAAGATAGAGAATAATCCATGCATTGATTTAGAAACGTGTTATGCTATACATTTTTGTGTTCTGTTAAAACTGCCATTTTTAAAGAGGTATACTCCTAGATATTTGAAGACAGTGACGACTTAGAGTCTTTCACCGTAAAGGAAAATATTAATATCAGTGTATCTGGTTCCTTTTTCAAAAATTAAAACTTTTGTTTTGGCTGGATTGATTTGTAATTGCCACGCGTTAGGGTAAGTTTCTATGTTGGGTTGAATATGCGCAGACTTTCCAAACATTTAGTATCTCAACAATTATATTCTTCATATTTTGTAATATGTGAAAGAAATCGAATATTTATTTACAATCACCCCCCTTTACAAACTTGGAGTAAATCGCTTTGCTGATCCGTTTAAACATGATTATGTAGGACGCAAGTGTCTTAATTAAATGTATTGAACAATCTTTTGATTTAAAATTCCATACAAGCAGGCTGAGCAATATTATCATTAAGTATTTGATAAAGTACCCCTTGATAAGTGGTCTAAGTCGCTTTTTTTGGCTAATCTCCTTTATGTAAATACTTTTTATTTTGAAAGACATTTAATAATTTGGATCTGTGTTTTAAACAGTTACGCCACTGTAGTATCATGTTTAATGTACACCTAAATCATGAATAAATATAGACATTCGGTCAAATATTCTGTAAAAACTCTTTGTACTTACCATCTTACCACCAGTCTGTAAAATGTTTTTCTTAATTCCATATGGATAAGGCACCTATTTACACATTTAAGAATAGACGATTACCTTATTGTGTATTCCCAATTAAAACATAAAGAAGTGTAAGCATTTTGATCATGATGACAAAGGGTCCAATCCTGGCCCAGATAAACGTTGTATTTTCTTTGCAATAAAACGTTTTTAATTGTTCAACAAATATTGATTTTATTGTTGTTGTTTTTCAATTATTAAAGCTGTTTTTACATTCACGTTTTACTTTAACATAATGCTCAAAACTGGCAACAAGACCCTACAATCAACTTTAATCAAAATATTATAAACAAATTAAAACCATCCTGTTTTACTGCCATTGGTTTATACAGTTTTTAATCATGTTCTCTCGTGTAATCCTTTTGATTTCATGCTAAAAAATAACATGGTCATACTTGCCCCGTTTATGGGATGTGTCTTGTTTACAGTTTTTTTTTTTAAGTTTAACAAAGACCGTTATATGTATGAACAACAAATAGTAACAAACTATTTATAATAAGAATAAATAATACGCAATTAAGTTGAAGATGTGTATATGCGTGTGCATTCGTATGTGAACATACATTTAATACCGAAAGCACATGTTTTCCCCATCACATTTTAACGTTTAAACAAGTTTCGTTTTTTTTCTATTTAATCTGGACCCATTAATTTGTTTCACCGTTAAAAAGCCTTATTATTTTAATGCTCAAGTTGTTTTATAAAACAACGTAATTTTAAGTTGCTTTATTATATTTCTGCTACTATTTAATTTGATTATATATTGACAAACGTTTACATACAATACATTTAATATTCAGTAAAGAAAGTTTATAGATATTGATATGTAGTCAATGTGCAAGATAGTGTTTGTGCAAATTTTCCATATCGAGTTTTACACTCAGTATAAACGGTAGCGAGTTCAATTTACACAAACGTTAACGTATGTATCTCTACCTTCCACAGGCTAGTAGCAAAACTCTTTTGGTTGCGGCCATCGATTTCGGAACGACCTATTCCGGTTGGGCATTCTCGTTTAAATCGGAATTCGATCAAGATCCAACTAAAATGGCACTTATGATCTGGTATGGTGGCAAGCTTACCTCTCAAAAAGGTGAGATTATTATACTTCGTTGCCGGGAAACACATTGGTCTATCATGATTCCTAGTACAATGTATATGCTATTTTACATTTGGTGAGTGTCCACACTATTATAGTTTGCACATTTTAAGCATCATGCAATATTTATTAATATTATTATGTGGATCGTTGTTACACTCATCAATCTTTAAAATGATAGTAAATGTAGCCCTTGGAAATAATAATTTTCGTTATGATAATTACAGGTCCAACGTGCGTGTTAATCAAGCCGGATGGCAAAACCTTCGAAAAGTTTGGATTTGAGGCGGAGACAAAATACAGCGAACTCAGCGAGAATGGGGAACACAAAAAGTGGTACTACTTCCGCAGATTTAAAATGATGCTTTGGGATAAGGTAGGTGTTAATTCCTATGTTCATTTAGTTTTCATATACTATACTTAAACGTATGTTTGTTTTGTTATAGGATCACCAAAAAAGCAACATGCATAAATGCACATGTTAAGAACGATTCAGTTTTTTTTTATATAAAAATGTTCAAAACGTCTGTGTTTTGATAATGAGGCGATTGTATGCAATCGTATTCGATTCTTTTTAAAAACAGATAACTTGTTGATGAATTAAAAACTAGATAAACAGTTCAGAAGAAGAAGTGCTAGTAAACGAACGAAGAGTCAAATTCATTTGTAAATAATGATCCGCTGTACAACAGAAAATCCTTTATTTTTACAAGAACTGTACTATTTTATGCAATCCCCTTTAGGTTGGACAGATTCTTTCATACGACACATAGACACAATTTTGGTTCTGTAACAAATTCGAGTAAACGTGTCGGTACCTAAGTTACCTTGTTCGTTATATAAATTGCACTGAAGTACACTTTATTTGATTAATTTTGCCATATAAACATTACTAATTTATTTTATTTTATTAACATTCCTAGGTCTTATGCACAAGTTGGTTTTAGATTGCGAAACTAAAATGTTGACATGACAATCGTATATACTTACTTTTTTTAAGCCACATTTACACTCAAAATCAATAATATTTCGTATAATATTTCGTAAATTAAAGTTATCCCATACAAAATCAGTGTTCCTTAAATAGCAATAGCCAAACTTTCAACGCTAGATGTGGTCTGGTAACATAGATTAAACAAGATACAAAATACTCTTTTTATGTTTTGTGGGACAATATATTCAACTCATGTTCATGTACCATGTTAGTGTTCGTGTGTCGTATGAATAGATATCGTTGCGGGAAATTAAAATGTTCATGTACCTTGTTAGTGTTCATGTTTCGTATGAATATATATCGTTGCTGGAAATGAAAATGGAAAATATTGTGCCACACAAAATAACAACGATCATTTTGCAATATTGAACGAAATATTCGTTGATTGTGAGTGTTTATGGGGCTTTAGAAAATACAGAAAACTTTCCAAGTAATACAATTACGTTATTTGTGACACAAAAGTATATTTTTATGACAGCTAAAAAAGAAGCATTGCACACACTTAGTCAATATGCATTACTGTAATGCATATTGACTAAGTGTGTGCAATACTTCTTTCTTTGGTGTCATAAAAAATATACTTTTGTATCACAAATAACGTAATTTTATTATGACCTATTTAATATGATCTCAAAACGCCACACTGCTCCAATAGTATCGTTTTATTCGGTTAATTGTTAGAATGTGATTTAATTTGGAAGTATACAAGGTTAAAGTAAAGTTAATAAAAATGCAGCTCATTTTGAACTGCCAAAATTTCGTTAATATTGTGTTACACTCGTCAAAGCTAAATATATGTTGGAAACTTAACTTAGTATTGTTTTGAACATGTATTTAATAGTGTTTCCATTTACACTGTGTTAAACCCCTTAATAATTCGTCGACAAAAATGACTTGAAAACACAGGCACAATCTGATTTATTCGACTCTAAGTGATGAAGTGATATAAACTTTTGTTTTCTTTGTGGTCGTTGTATTTTTCTAAGTCACGTTTGTAAAAGAATACTCAACGCATGTATTTTGCCTTTTTACATTTGCCAATAGCTCAATCTAAGTATTAAGCGTCACAATGATGTAACCAATTAAGAGTTATGTTGCTTATCCTCATTTTATTTAAGAAAAAAAACGTTCGCTTGTACTTACATTTATTTTGATTGACGATATTTAATCGCGGATCGAAAGAGCATTTATAACATTGATTCTTCCCATTATTTCGTGATTAATTTACAATTATTTTTTGTAAAGCAAAGACATTCATATTTTTGTTAAATTCAATTACCAATCATTTAAATAGTTCTCACCATTATCGTGTTCGTACAAAGATTGAAGTATAATCCTTGACAGCTACAAGTAAATGTCATGCCTCTTTCTGTTTGAATGCAGCATTTTCAGGAACACTATCGTTTAGAAAATTAAGCTGAACATTTTTGACAAGGGCCCATCCAGAAATTATTTAAATACGCCAATTGATAACAGTATCATTATTATTTAACACTATTATTGTTTGTAATAACAATATATTAGTGCAGAAATAATTTATGTTTTGTAAATGTTAATAATTATTACCTCCTTTTATCAATATTGCACAATTTTAAATGTTGTATCGTTTACATATGTGAGTTCAAGTATATAATACATTAAACAGTTTATGTTGTCTGTTATAGTTAAACAACGACTCAGTAAGTTTAACGAAAGTTAAACAATTGATATGACATTTAAAAATGTGTTGATAACAAACCTTTTATTTAATGTGCGTGTGTTCTGCGACTTCATGACATTATCACGATTATGCATCGAACAGTTCGAGCTATACTACTCACTCAGTTATCGGCATGGGAGTAATGCCAATTAATACGCGAACAACACTGTCTTTACTGCAATGTTTCAATAACTTAATTTTTTTTAATTCTTGTTTAGGTTTACCTGCAATATGAAATTTAGGTTAAGGTTTGCGTGCACCAACTTCACATATCTTCGGGTTCATCATGTGAGGTCCCTGACAAATCACATATATTAATCTGCAATATAGAATAATTATGTCTCTGTTTGTACTTAGAAAACCAAGAAATATAAATTTGACGTGCAATTTAGTTGAAGTATACCTCCTTTTGTCATGTATCGAATGTCATAGTCTTGATTTGACGATTGCCAATATATATTTACGTGAAATTATATCGAACGCCGTGGATATCGTCGCGTGTTTAATTGAATCTCGGGTTTGATATTCGAAGGATAACTCAAACTTATCATGGTAAAACATACGACACTTGACATTGAACAGCGGCAATCTACAATGTCCAACAAAATAGTTCGTATTCAAGATTTGTTGGTGATAGTCAGGTATCGCATGGTGTATAACGGTATCGCGTTGTATGCAGTGTGTCGACTGCAAACGGCTTACGTCGACATTCAGAGTGAAACTAAACGAATTCCAAATGTTTCACATGTGAACAGTGTTTAATGCATTACATGCATATTGAAATGTAAAAATAAATAACGTTGTATTACTTCTAGCATCACGAACGTCTTAACAGTCAATATACCAATACTGTTGTAGCAAATTCATAAAGACACAATGCTGCAAGACGAATGTGGAAAAAGCCTTCCAGCTCGAACAGTGTTCTCATTGTCAATTAGGTATGTACATGAACATTTATAACGTTAGACTCATACATCATTTGTTACAATTCAACCATAAATTGTTTTTTAAACCAAACAAACTTCAATGAAGCAATAAATTGTATATCGAATGTAAGGATCGTGTATAAGCTAAGGAATATGAAAAAGCTTAATCGCGAGATATGCCATAAACATATACTTTATGTCAGACATTTTTCTTAGAATGTGAAGATCGGACGACTCTGACAAAAATTAAAAAACAAACACTTTATCCGAGAAAAATAAGAGCATAAAAACTAATGTAAATGTGTTGGATAAATAACAAATATAGGTAAATTATAAATGCCGGATTGAAAAGCAAAACAAACTATTTATATTTATTTGCCAATACGTTTTAGATACATGATGGACGGCCTGATTAATATGTCTAAACAGCAGAAAATAGGGTTTGATGCAGGTGACATCCATTGGATAATAACAGTACCTGCGATATGGGACGATTCAGCGAAGTATTTTATGAGACTTGCTGCCCAAGAGGTATTAACAGTTTTTTAATGAATGAATAGACATATATTACCAAAATATAGATAACTGTTCACATTCCCACAGCTGACATATATACTGACCTGGCAACACTACTATACACTGTCTCAGTAATGTTCGCATTGTCACCTTCCAATATCGCTAACTCTAATGAGAAGTTTCGCCCAACAATTCGCCCAATTGAACGACCCTGGATAACCACTCACATAAACAATCTCATTTGGTGTCGTCGACGGTTGATTCGCAAAGCCAAACGGCAAACACACAAGCCTTGAACGCGACTGGTTTAAATTGAGTACTATGTGAAACAAATTTGTGGCCTAAATAAGACGCGAAAAACTAAACCACCAAAACATGTTGGCTGAAAAGCTTGAATAAACGCCAAATTCTAGATCATGGTTGACATGTTTAAAAAGCTTTATTCGACCCAACGAGACATCATCCACACCCCCACTTATCCATCAGAGATAATTATTGAAGACGACACCATGAAAGCTATTGTCTTTAACAACTTCTTCACAGAATAAACGCTTCTGGACGAATCAGAAGCACCTAACCTATTCCAGTACACATATCATCACAACGAAACTCTGAGCTCTCGCGTGGGTACTCCAACTGAGTTCGAATAAGTGCTGCGGGGCTTACCATTAAACAAAGCTTCTGGCCCAAATTCAATAAACAACCGCATCCTGAGAGAACTTTCAACTGAACTATTTCTTTCTTTATGTTATTGTTTCAATACTTCCTTTCGCACCTCTGTATTTCCAGAACAATGGAAAGAAGCTTATGTCAACCCCAATATTCAAGTCGGGAGACTCATCTTACCCAGCCAACTATCGTCCTATCTCCTTACTAAGCACACTTGGAAAAGTATTTTAAAGAATTGTATTTAAACATACATTTAACTTCCTAAATACTCATCAGATCTTCTCCCCTTACAATCTGGATTTGTCCCTGGTGACTTAACAACTAAATATGCACATGTACTTTCCACAACAACCACTCTACATTAACATACATGTATATGTATTGAAGTCCTTCTCGCCTAATGCATCGTTTATTCTGTTTCGTGGAACCACTTACAATAAGCTAAGTGTTACTTTCAGGTCAAACCACAGATTACTGTGTATTTAATTCATATATATGTATTCCGAAATAAATAAAATATGTTTAAACCATGAGAAGTTTGCAACAGAACCATTATCAACCGGGCGTTTCATGAAATTTTCAATTGTAACGAGTTTACACTACTTTTAAATGTTGGTTCCGCGTCCGCGACAAGTGTCACGAGGCAGCATTTTGTTATAATGAAAATACATAGTTTACAGCCCGTTTATTAAACACTGAATCTTTACATACAGTATACCATACATGATTATGCTTTTTCTCAACGCATACAAACGTTCAAGATCCGTAAATAATGGGTAATTTTCAAATATTAGTTTAGCCGATAAAAAATACTGTAGTGCCTTAGCAAGCGGGCACTATTTGGTTCGGTTCCCACTCAGCTCTAGTTGTATGCCTGTGACTTCTGTCCATTGTATGCGTTTATTCTGACTAGTGGGCCACTATAATTCGAGGATACCGTCGGTAGTTTTTACTATTTCTTGTATAATTATATAACCGAATTAGCCGTCGTCGGTATGCAATTTTAAAACTTACGAATCCCATAGTTTTGTTTTTCAATTTTTTTTCTTTAACTCTAGAGCGTTGGCAACACTAGTTCGCATAAATTATCTAGTTTGGCATTAACGTAATATTCCTTCAAAAACCTATATGCGATTGGTAACTCAATGATCATGCAGTCCTCTTGCTACGGAAATTGATTACTACGTTGAAAATGTTTTGACATTTTTGCATTGAATTTAAAGGCTGGAATAGCGCCAGAGAAGCTGACTATTGCGTTAGAACCAGAGGCAGCGTCGATATATTGCAGACACGTACCAGTTCAAAAGGACGGAGAAAGCGATATTTCATCTTTCCAATCAGGGAAAAAATATTTGGTCCTAGATGCAGGAGGTTGGCATATACTTATGATTAAAATTAATTGCACTTTATAGCACATTTATATAAAATTGAACATGAAATGTATTCTTGTATATCAGTGTACAATCACGAGTTTTAATTGTTCAATATTGTGTTGAAAAGGTGGTACAATCGATATCACAGTCCACGAGGTATGTCTTGGAGGCGCACTGAAGGAACTGTACAAAGCTACAGGTGGTGCATGGGGTGGAACGGTCGTAGATCAAGCCTTCGTGGACTTTATGGGGGAGTTGATTGGTAAAAACATAGATCATAATCAATAGTGTTTATGTATCTTGCTTGGCTAGTTATATGTAATTAATAGTTTCATTCAATTTATGATGGTGTAGGCACTTTAAAAGTGGCTGGTTGTGTGCGTTATTGTTTTAGGGAAAGATATACTAGACAAATTCAAGAATGAGCACATGGAAGACTACATAGAACTACTGCGAGATTTCGAAGTCAAGAAAAGAGAAATTAACTTAAAATCTGAAGGAAAAGTGACAATGAGGCTTCCAAATGCAATTTCGACTCTACTAAATGCAAACAAAGGGCAGACATTGAAGCAGATTATAGATGAATCTGTTCACGCGAGTAAAGTATGTTGCTTGCATGATGGTCGTGACAGACCCATTGATTCATCTGTAATTGTTGAACGATTTCTAGCAAACTATAAACATACGAAATATTTGTATTTTATTTGCAGTTTCTGACTTTTATGGCGTATGTTTAATGATAACTTAATGTTTGTTTTAAATTTCTGTTTGTTTTTAGATCGCTCTGGTAAGCGAAAAATTTCGGCTAGACAACGATATATTCCGATCGTTCTTTAAAGGCTCCGTTGAAAGTATCTTGCAACACCTTTTGTCGTTGCTACTGAAACCTGAGACATCAGGCGTGGAGACAATTCTGATGGTGGGAGGATACTCAGAGTCTCCGTTGCTACGAGAAGCCATTCAGAAAAAGTTCCCCTCCATGAAAATCATCGTCCCACAAGATGCCGGTCTGGCAGTGCTGAAGGGAGCAGTCATCTTTGGACACTGTCCGACCTCCATTAAACAACGCGTGTCCAAATACACGTATGGTACAGATTGTTCTCTTACTTTTGACGAAACTCAACATCCATTAGAAAAGCGCATCATCCGGGATATGGGTTACAGATGCACGGATATTTTTGATGTTCTAGTAAGGGCAGGTCAAACACTGGTTGTCGGTGAAAAACAACATGCTAAAGAGTATACCAATGGTGATATAAGTGATTCGTATATGAATTTCAGTATGTTTATTACTGCTAAAACAGATGTTAAATTTATCACAGATGGCGGATGTAAGCAAGTTGGTAATTTCACTGTCCCATTGTCTGGCACTGGTTTAGGGAGATGTGTTATTGTTCGAATTATGTTCGGAGGCACAGAAATAGAGATTGAATGTGAAGAGAAATCAACCGGTCGCATAACCAAAGGATCAATTGATTTCTTGTCATAATGTACACATACACGTTGAACATATGTATATGTAGATATGCAGCAATTATACCCACGTGAATATTTCTTATAATATGCATATTCCAATTCACTGCTGATACTATTTTCACTCTTATTTTGAAACATAAACCACTGTCTGTAAATAGCATGACAGTGCATGGCGACTGAATACTATCAATTAACGAGGGTTAGCAGTACCGTTTGACACGTCCATCATGATGCAATGTACGATAAAACCATGTTATAGGTCAATTAATTATATTATTATATCTCGTGCTATAATAAGATCTATCTCCTGCTTGTAAAGCAGCAGTTTGCATATTCTTTTAGATTTGTAGCCTAGTTTAAGACATGTTTTAGTTATTACAGAACTTATGAGATTATTGTGATTACTTCATTAATACAAATACACTGAATGAGAGTTGAAAAATAGGTTTTCGCGATTTAAATAAATGACGTGAAATTGGAAAAGCTATAACAAACTAAAAACTCGTATTGAAGGTTGTAAACGTGTGTATATTGTATAGTTTCGTTATACGTTTAAATCGATGTACCGGGTCATTTAACAGCGTTTGAACTGTGGTTCATCAACGTGATAATTGACGTCTGCAACGTTCTCACATTTTTACTAAACTTAAACGTTTGTGCAAGTAAATCTTTACCTGGATTTATTGTTGCTGTATCGTGTCAGTCAGGTGTCAAAGTCTCCGAATGTCGCTGCCAATCTCGCAAGGGCATGAATTATATCGTACTTTCAAGTTACCTTTTAATACTTTAAACTACTTTTAACGGACACTTAATGTGTGTAAATTTTATATAACCATTATTATTTGCATTAAACAGGAACTATCTTTAAATAATAAAGATTATCGGCGTTACATTTCCTTTTGCAATGACGTGATCTTCTAAAGTACGTGAATTTGTTTCGATCAGTAGCGAGTCCTTACTTGCAGAATGATTTAAAACGAAATTTTTGTATTGACTTTACATCTTGTAGAGAATAAGATAGAAAAGTGCAATTCTATACATATTTGTATATTAACAACGTTTTCGTGCGCATTTAGAATGATTAGCTTATCAAGTATAGGTAAGGATTTACACTACGAATTTTATACTAATGTACAATAAAGCTTCATATTATTTGATTTTTAGATAACTAAAAAACAAATGTCGATATAAAAATGCAATGTACATTATAATCCAATATAAAATGTTGTAAATAGGTCATACATGTGTTCAGTTTGAGAGTTTTTATTTTTGGCTTATGTTATACATTGACATAATAAACAATGCCACACAACAAAAGCATAAATAAGAAGTATGTCTTACGCGAATGAATGATCATTATAATTATGGGTCATGTTTTAATTAATAATACGTATCAAGGTCACTTGTTACAATAAAGTTAATACTCAGTCTTTGCGTTTACGTCGTAAATATATCTTATTACGCAATGATTGTGCCAGGGACGCACACATGGTCAACCAGTGCAGCAAAATATTCAAAGAAAATGATTAATAACTGCCTAAAATGCGTATTTATACTGTAACATTTTAAATCCTGCACTTTTCGGAAAACGCAAAGCGTGACGTAGCAATGTTATTGCTCACACTGAGGCTGTGAATGCCCTTTTCCACTAAACATAAGTCGTACTTCTCGGGCTTAGAGGTATTATAGTTCAATTGGATAGCATAACTTTCCAAAATAGTCCGATTTCATTAACATTTGCCACATGATCGCTACACGTTTATCAATTGTACATGTAGAAAATATGCGAACACAAACTATTCTAAATCGGCAATAAAGTTAGATACACGCAACGTTAATGGCTGATCCATTGAAAAGCGAAAGTGCACAACCTTACATGATAAAAGGAAGCATATTTTTGAGATAGGATATATTTAAATTGCTTAAAGTTCGATTTTATACATATAATATATACATTCTTGAATCTATAACACTTGTTTTGAAGCTCGTTATTTTGTTTATCTGCGAACAAATCTCTTTAACAAACCCACAAACATGATGAATTCTAAAGTTTCAATTTCACAATTTTCAGTGGACTTTACAAGGTTAAAAGCCAACTAAATATTGTTGCAGCCTAGAAAAAACAAATGCAAAAACAAAACAATATATAAACAATAAAATGAAGATGATAGTGAAATAACTGACAAAACATGTATCCTAAATACAATAGCATCTTATTATCAATCTCTTAATAAGCAAAAAACTGAAAGTAGTGCTGATGACTTTAATAACGATGTAAAAGGAATTAATTGTCCAAAATTAAACCAGGCTGAGTCCATTTCAATTGAAGGTATCATAACTTTAAAGGAAGCTGCAACAGTTTTAAAAAAATATATGTCAAATAATAAAAGCCCAGGAAGTTCTGGTTTCAATGCAGATTTGTATTAAATGTTCTGAAAAAAAAATGGGTACCTTTGTTGTCAGATCCTTAAATGAAGCTTTCAATTGTGGAAATTTATCTATAACACAAACTCAAGGTATCATAACCTGTATTCTAAAGGGTGATAAATCTAGGCTTTTTATACAAAATTGGCGCCCTTTTGCTCTTTTAAATACTGTTTACAAAATTGCCTCTGGAGTAAAAGCAAATAGATTTAAATTATTTATGGACAGGCTCATTCATTACGACCAGACTGGTTTTATTAAAGGGAGATTCAAAGGGAAAATACAAGGTTAATGTATGACATTTTGCACTATACTGAAGAAAATGAGATCCCGGGTTTACTTCTCCTTATAGACTTTGAGAAGGCGTTCGATTAATTGTCGTGGTCCTTTGTACAAAAAAACACTTGCTTTTTTTAATTTTGGTCCAGACATAAAGCGCTGGTTTCAGATTTTATATAAAGATTCTAAGTCGGCTGTTTCTCAGTGTGGATACTTAACTTATTTTTTTCCCTATTGAAAGGGGCTGCAGACAAGGAGATCCCCTCTCATGTTATATTTTTATCCTATGCGCTGAAGTTGTGTCACTTGTATTGAGAGATTACACGAATATAAAAGGTATTACACTACATGTAATTGAACATAAATTGTCCCAGTTTGCAGACGATACTACTATTTTATTAGACAGTACTGATTAGTCCTTAAACGAAACACTTAATGTTATACAAGAGTTTTCAAATATTTCAGGTCTTAATGTTAACTTTGATAAAACAAATGTTGTATGGATTGGCAAGAACAAATATAGTTCTTATACCATAAAAACAAAATTGAAATTAAACTGGATGCAAAACAGCTTTAAAATGCTTGGAATACATTTCCATATTGACATGTCAAAAATGGTTCAAAAAAATAACAATGAAAAAATTGTTAAAATGGAAAATATTCTAAAGAATTAGAAAAGAAAATGTTAACATCAATTGGAAAGATAGTTATTGAAAAAACACTTATTGTGTCATTATTCAATCACTTGTTCTTATCACTGCCTAACCCACCCAATACCATTTTAAATTCAATAAAATCTGCAATCCTTACCTGTATTTGGGACGGGCAAAGTAAAATAAAGTTTACAACTATAGTAAAGAATATAATGAAGGAGGTTTAAAAATGATAAATTTGGATACATTTATTCCAGCATTGAAAATAACCTGGTTACAAAAAATGCAATCCTTTAGAGGAAATTGGATATATATTGCAAAACTGTATTTTGATACTTAACAAACTTTTAACTTGTGGTTATAATTATGCTTTAAATATGTTTGACAGAATTTCAAACCCTTTTTGGGTAGAAATTTTAAAAAGCTTTTCTCTTTATTGTAGTAAATTGGAAGTAAAAGCAGAAGAATTGTTGTATTACCCACTATTTTATAACCCAAATATATTGATAGGAAATAAAAGCTTTTTTGTTTAAGTCATGGTTTGAGGCTGGAATTCACTGTAAAGGTGATATATTAAAAAATGGAACGCTATATTTCTGTTGATGAATTAAATAAAATTTACAATTTGAAAATAAATTTTATTAATTATATAGGGGTGACGAGAGCAATAGATACTTTTTTGAACAAAAAATCTATTCCCTATCCTTCCCAACAAATTATCATACCCTTTTTGCCCCCATTATTACAACTTATATTTAAAAAGGAATCTGGAGCAAAAAGACTATACACAATTTTAAATAAAAACAATGATCAACTTTCAGTTAAAGTAAAATGGGGTATAAAACTCAATACTATAATTAATGAAAATGAATGGAACTGCATTTTTGAACTACCCTTTTTAATAACAAATGATGTAGATGTACAATGGTTCCAATACAGAATAATTCATAGGATACTTGGAACAAATTGTCTTTTGAACAAAATGAAAATAACTGATGATCCAATATGTACCTGCAAACAAAGTGATGCAAATTTAGAACATTTATTCTGGGAATGTCAGATGTCTTAAGCAATTATTGATGACATTTTACCAGCTCAACCTGTTCCTTTCATTAATAGGACATTTTTTCCCTTGGCTATTTGACAAAGTCTGCTAGTGCCATAAATAATGTTATGTTGTTTATAAAGCTATACTTTTACAAATGTAAAATGAATAAATGCATTCCTAGCATAGCTGGAACCAAAAAAATACATAAGTATCCGTATGATAACTTGAAAAAATATCAATTTCAAAAAATAATTTAGAATCTTGTGTTATTGAATGGAAACTATTTAATGTTATTGTGTCACAAATTAAGAATTTAAACTTGATTATTGTTGTACCGGTAATTTGTTTAAAAACTACTATTTGTAAATTTGCAGTGTCTTTTTGTCTGTTATTACAACGTCTACATCATTGTTTGTTCTTACTCATTGAAAAATGTATATATATATACTTTTAAGCACCTATTAATGTTTATATCTAAGCCTTTTTTTATCTGAAAATACTATTTATACATCCATGTTGATATATACTAACTGGAAAATGTCACTTTTTTCTTCTTCTTTATTCTTTAAATGTTTTTTCAACACAAAATTACATGCATTAGATATTTAAGAATTTAGATATCTTGAATCTAATTATTGCATTTAACATGATTGCATTATGTGATTTTGTTTATTATTGATTGCATAACATGATTGTATTATTGTTCATAATTGTATATGTATTCGTTTGCAATCCTGAAATGAAATGAGTTGAAATTAAAAAAAAAAAAATGTATTCTTAAGTTATGTTCAGTGTGTTAGAATAACTGCGTAGTTTTGTATTGTTCACGTTGTTTCGTACGTATGTATTTTATTTAATTTTACTACTGGAAATGTTTATTTTCTATCAGTTCCGAAAACATATCAGTGTACCCCACTGTCATGTACATATCTATAATTGGTCCATATAGTCCGGCAATGTTAGGTCATGTGTTATGCCTTGCATCTGCTATACTCGTGTTATCCTCTTACTAAATGGTGTGTCTTTGTTAATGAATTACTTATTATTCGTTATTATATGAAACTTGGATCTGAATGCAGGGTGCAAATTTATGTCGTTATATGTGTAACAGTGCATCATGTTAAAATTAGAGATGTTTTTGTATTTATATGGTATTATATTCCAGTAATGTAGTTCCGTTGATGGATGTTTTATTTTTGTGTACATTTGAACTGAACATATTTATCGAATGTATCTAAATATTGTTTTCACATGTTGCTTATAGATATCCAATGATTCGAAAATGGAAATGTACATTTTATGCAGTTGTGCTTGTTTTCTCGGTCATCTTATTATTCATTTGTTTCAATGCAAATACTATTCACTGTAAAGCTTCAACATTTCATCACAACTAATTATTGTAACGTCTCGAATGAAGTCGTTTTGATCAACGATTTCAAGTTACAACTCCGCAGATCGACTTAAAATTTTCAACAACATATCCAAACTGCACCATATCACCACCTGGGAAGTACACATACCAAACTAATGTATGTAAAGAAAAAAAAGATGACGCCCTTGGTGACAAAGGGTTCATTCTGGTTAATGTGATTGCAATTAATTATCACTTTTTGAGTTAAACTTTATTATAGTCCAAAAATAACAGCGTTTGATTCCATAGGGCCACAAATCCGATGATGTCGAAAAAGAATGCACAAACATGCTGCGTATACAAGTTCATATGCTGATTATTTTTTTGTAAAGTTTTAATTTTTAGCAGTTGTACCTCCTCGAGTTACACGCACGTCAAAATATAACTGTTCGCAAAAACGATAGGGCAAATCCTTTATCCATCTTCTTTTAAAATCTGGGAGAATAAAATTGCGTATTCATCATTATGAGTTCAATTTTCCTAAGAAATTTGTTACACCGTTTGGTGTCCATGTCAATCGCTGACTGTTTTTGTTTGATGATTCAAAGAAATTATTGAAACCAATGCTAGGTAAAAATGACTATTTAAAGAACTTTAAATATTTGTACATGTTTTAATATTGCTCGTCGTTTTCGCTTACTGCAGTGTTTCGGATTGATTTTATACTATTTAAATCTTTATAATTGTGTATACATTTACAATATTTTAATCTAAATTATTGTTAATACATAGTATAGTTTAAGTGTGTTTATTAGATAATGTGTAACCCGATAGTTACCAATGAAATTACTTTTGCGTGTGTTGTAAATGCAAAACTAGTTGTTAGTACTTTTTGTTTAGTTAAGCAATAGTTATGCGAAGAAACAAGAAGATGTTTATTTTGTTGCCAAATGTCTGAAATTAAAATGATTGGGATTCGCCTGTAACATGATTGTGAGTTGTATATATATATGGAGAATAAAGTGGTTTGTTTGAAAATAACAATTTGTTTAAGTTGGGATAATGGAATTGCGTGCAACAGAACGAAGAAACATCGATGAGTGACTGTAACACACAGCTATCGCGATTCTAACATGAGTTGAACATGAACTTAATATGTAATAAAACAATTTGAGCATAGTATTCACGAAAGAACAACACCACTGAGTACACTTTGATATAATAATGACCTGTCAAATATGAGTTGAAGCGGACCGAATGCCACATACTATATCAAATATTAAATATCTGAACCTTGCTGTTTCAGTCAAAAACAGTTTTTACGTTTTCGCGTTTAACGTCTATTTTAAGCTCTGGTGACTTAAATATAAAGTGGAACCTGATACTTTGAACAACTTTGAAAGATGGTTGCGAAAAGTAATTTGGTGTGACTTTGCATGAAAATCGGCCTTGTCTTTTAGGAGTAGATGACAGTGGAAGCAAATTATTGAAAACGGACACTGTCCGACACATGACTACGAGCGACAAAGAGCCACCGACTTGAATAGCTTATAATTAGCATTTGAACTCACGTGAGCTTTTTACCAACCAACTAAATACATTCTGATATTCCACTGCTGTAAAGGTCCTGTATCCCAAAGGCTCATAGTCCATAGGAGCTTTTAGAGCTGATGAAATATTAAACAAACAAAATACATTTTCGCATTTGATGTTTTCCTTGTGTATATCAATGTTTGATTCGAAGTCCCTGTTTCCCGGAAACAATTACTGCAATGAATGCATTCCAAAATGACATCAGGTGTAATGAACAAAAATGACTTTAAGTAGTGTTCTCAATAAATTTACTCCAGAGGTCTCACACTTTATTGCGTTTAAAGACACAATACAATCGATTAATTTTTCGTTTGTTTGTTGTTGTTTTTATGTGTAGTAATTTGAAAACAAATTACCGATTTCATTACGTTATTTGTGTATTTTGGTTCATAAGCTGCCCATAACAAACATGTATTAGCCATTGAGGCGTGACTGCTGTTGTTAAATTAATTAAGAATGATATTCTATTGTTAACGCACAAAATATCGATCAAAATAACAGCTATTGGTCTGTCTCGCTTTGGTCAATAATTACACAGTCTTCAAGAGTTTAATGATCGCAAAAATGAATGTCACTGTAACATTTATTCGCGCATTTCTTAAAATGAGTATTGTTGCTTAGTTCATAGAATCACAACAACCTTCCTGTCATCGAGTATAATATCGATCGCCTAAGTCGATTGAGCGAATTGGACAAACTGTGTCCAAACAAATCGTGTTTCGAGACTTACTAAACATATGGTTCTGCTTTCAACAATTTCGGAAATATCGAGACATTTTGAATAATCGGAAATGACAGTTAACGTTAATAAAAACCGTCCAGAATTAGGTTATATATATGGCCAAATGACGAGTTTTTTAACGCTGGATGCACGTCCTGTGTGTGCGTGGACGGTACACGAACAGGTAGTGTAAGGTTTGAGTTGAATACTGGGCATATTCCGTGCTTTTTTATTAGTCAGCGCAACGTCTGGTAGAATGTTTGAGCGGAAGTTGACGGCGAATAGCAGCTCATGGATATATTTAGACATGCCATGTTTTGTGTCGAGTAGGACGATTGGTCAGCTGAAATTGATAGTGAAACGTGATTGGCTGTTGACCTAGCATCTGAAAGATAATAATTGTCGTGGTCAGGCTAAAACTGAATTCGTAACAACATAAAATTACTTAAATAGTTAGAAATAACTTGAATAAGTCGACTCTAGACAATTCCGTCGACATTCTCTCGTTTGGCATTTCGCATCGCGTTATGCAGTGTAATCGCACAGGTCCGCAAGACAGTACCTAAAATCTATTACATGTGCATAAGGTTTCCGCCTTGTGACCGAGAGACCCTTGGTCCTATTCACAATCAGAGAACTTTCTCAGAGACACCACGTTCTTGTTCTCCACAAGAAACGATTAAGNATAAGCCGCCTTGGTTTAGTGGATATGGTGTCCTCAAAGAGACCCGAAAGTCACAGGCTCCCACTATGGGAGCGTGCTTTAGATCTCTACAAAATACACCAAGTACTGGTTCTACCCAGGGAACGGACTCGAGGGCGTTACAACAAGCCTAAGGCTTTCGATGCAATCGAGCTCAAATAAATAGGTTTAAACTAAACATTCAAACGTCAATGTGAAAATAGTATCCCGGAAGAAAATTAATGCATTTTAGAATATTTCAAAATATTAAAATTGTTGCAGGTTCTATGTTAACCGTTTTTAGATGCAACATTGTGTATCTTAGTTTTAATGTTTTAAATCGTATACACATGTTATTATGGATGATATGTTTTATTGTTGTGTGTGTGTTTTTTATTTTATTTTACTTAACAAGCTGATACAAAACTATTATATGAAATAATGTCATCAACGACCTTATTTGTATCGGAGTGCACCGGGGTTTCCCCATATTGCCACGCCCCCAAGAACACGTGTAAGTTGGGTTGTGGAGATAGTGCCAGATACAGATAACGCCCTGTTATGTGTATTATAAACTTAAACGGAATATGAGTGTGCGAAACAATGAGGGTTTTGTACTACAATGATTAATAACATGCATTACAGGTCAATATATGTAATGGACACAACAATGCGTCGTATATTAATACAGAACATAATAAATATCATATTCCTTATGCAAACACGAGTTTCGTTCAAAGACGACATCTGATTATATAGTTTAATCGATTGCAACTGGAAATGTACTGAATGTTTTCTTGAGTGAGTAACAAATCCTTATGTTTGTGGTCCGACACTGGGATTCAGTAGTCTGGCATTATCAGTAAGTCATCTGGCGCTGCGACATAAACGTCCGGAAATCAGGGCTACTTGTCCCACACTGGAAGTCACTTGACTGTGGGGCAGTTGTCCTGTACTGATAGTTTGTTGTCCGACACTGAGTCATTTGTCCTGCATTAAGATTCAATTGTCATGTGCTGCCAGCTAGTTTTCTCTCTGGCACTTTGTCAATAGTCTGGTACTATAAGCCATTTTTCCAGGTATGTTAATTCTTTAGAATCCAAGTATTGCAATTTTAGTTTTCCGGCATTACCATTCAGTTGTCCGGCAAAGCGAGTGAGTTGTCTGGCAATATGAATCACTGATTTACTCTGCACATAAGCTGTCCAGCACTTGTTTGTTTTGTAATCGAAATAGTTTCCTTGAGAGCTTCTAGAAATTGATACAAAGGTTGTGTTGGAAAAGTCCCCAAGCTCATGTCAGACTTCCTTCAGTGTATCATATCAAATGCAATTTTGTATAAGGATAATCTGCTCTGCTTCAAAACAAAGACATCAAGCTAATGTTTCGGTATAACTACATATATGCGCAACTAGTACTGCTTAAGGCTTGCACAAACCAAACTGTATATGAATATGAAACCGAAAGTAGCTTCTCTTTCGATTAGAAGTTAATAATTACCCGAAATCATAAAGCACATTTTAGTAACAAATACAAGCGATTTTTAAACACTATCAAAAAGTATTGCAAAATTCAATGTAACAATATTTTTAGTACAACACAAATCTTGTCAACATTAGTATGAATTTTGTTTTGTCTGTAAATGCCGTTATGAACTTAACTCTTTAGCAACCAAAATTTGTATATTTTCAGCCATAAGCATTATATGAAACTGCAAGCCTGACTGCCAATCTTTATAACTGTTTGTATACAGGTATTCAACACTTAACTCTTTAATTATAAATTTTAGCATGCGTTGCACATGAAATAAATACGCAGTTTCTATTTGTATACAAATAATATGCAAGACCGTGTTGACGACATGACTATTTTTAGAACGAAATCCAACCGGATGTCACGTAACACAGAATGCTCCTAGTTACTTCCGCCTAAAACTAGATCAGCAGCGACAGCGTGAACTACTGCATGTGAATATGGTAAGAGTTTAGAAATACGTGTTTTTGTATGTTATTGTGATTATTGTTGTATATATTGGAATACATTCTTATAATAGTATACATTTTTATAAACCAATACAGGTTGTCTTTAACGTTTATGCTATTTTTTATGTTTTTATTATTTAAAACCGAAAGTGTGCGATTTAGGTAAATGTTTACAAGCAGTCGTATATTTGAGGCTTAGAACTCTTAAACGAGTTTAACACTAAATATTATCATTATTAAATATTAATGTTTAGTACCTTGTATATGTTGTCCTTTCGACAGAGCAAAATTTTAGTTCAAATAATCTCAAACAACATCAATTGTTATATTACTGTGTACTTGCAACGTTAATCGAAAATACAGTACCAAATGTCCAGCCAACACATAGCATTTATATTTTGCCATTTTTTTATTAAAACAAGGTTGTTTACTTACAAACAATTAAAACGATACACCATAGTACCGGTCGAGATAGGTACATGTTCAAAGGCACGCATAAATGTGTCTTGTAAAAATCCATTAATATATACAACTATGGACTTGTCTTATTGAAATGCAAGTATTCTAGTCTTTGCTGTATGTATGTGTCGGAATTCGAAATCTTAAATATTACATTATATATCTCGACACATGAAATGAGAAATTTATTGCAACAAAGTACATAACAAAGCAATGATTGCTCGGTATCCACGCTGTTTCACCTGCGTGTAAATCCAGTTTATTTGCATCGTTCATTTTACAGTTATATTTAATACGGGTTATTTTCATTCAACGTCCAATGTGATGTCGATATTTGTGCTTAAACACCACGAAAGCTGTTCCATTGTGTTGCAAATATGATATGTTTCCATGGTAAATTGCACGATATCGAAATCTGATCTGTTAGATATTTATGGTTTTTATAGCAAGACAACTGTATTTTATTTACCACGTTAAATGATCAGTTAACTAACATGAATTTAAAACAATTATGCCACAAACAGGGTATCATCTGTACGCTTTATCTTGACGAAAAATCAATTTGTGCTTTATTTGAATTAAGTTAAAAAAGGAAAATGTGGTTCAATTTTAAATTATCGCCGATTTGTATTTTATAATTTGAATGTCTTGCCTGCTTAAGCACGTTCTCTTCAGGTAAAAATGTATCAAGCTCGAGAAAGCTGGTGTAAAACAGCATATGTGCCAAAATAAACTGGATTGTTATGGCACTCGACTTTTGCTATTTATAGTGCGAATAATAAAGAGGTGAATGTGTAAGATGTCTCGGCAGTTGCCTAACTACGTTTTGAACATACCTGTCTTACTTATAGATTGGTATTCGTGTCAACATGTTAATTCAATTTTGCTAACTTCGTCTTTTTTAATGTATGCCTTTATACTGTTTTATAAAGAGTATTATGTATACAGCAAATAATAGTATGTAACTTGTTTCTTTAAATGCAATATTTGCTAACAAGATCAATATGTTACGCTAATTTTCTAAGGAGAAATAGCAAAACAGTTTTGCTTTTTTGCGGTTAAATGACAAAGTCCTTACGCTTAAAAACTTATTGATTCCATGCAAATGGCTTTAATCTGGTGTAATTGATTATCGTATTATTTAATAAAATGCACGTGTATTTATATACACAGCGATTCAAAAACAAACAGTTCAATTAGGCTTTCATTATATATATTTATAATTAAACGTACTTTCGAGCTTTTAAAACTTTTCACCTACAAGCATGCCGTTCGCCCGATTGGCTACAGAGATCAACACGTTTATGTCGTGTCCTAAGAAAAAAAGCCAAACGCTAAAAGCTTTAGCTTTTTTTGCGATAAAAATACTATGTTAATTGTAGTTTTTATTCATTTTGAATCATTGCTGTTTGAAGCAGCAAACTATTTACAAAGTGTCTTTGTGATACATTAGGTACCGTCCAGCGTTAAAGCACAATACATAATATTGATATAGAGAGGAACATAGTCATCACAGCATACAGTAAGAATGTATTTAGCATCACAGTACTAACTATTAAGATAATGCTTACCCTTTACACAGATATAAGTCGTAAATGAGAAGTTAGATGTTTTCATAATGGTAAATAGTAAACTATTGAGCTTAAATTCTCAATTTTTTAACAGTATATTTACATTTGGCGAAATAATACAAACTGGTACTGCGTGTTGATTTCAGAAGAAATGCCAATCTAAAATATTTCATTCTGAGCTCCTCATACATTGAGCAAACAAGTTAAACAAATATGTTTCAATCTTTCTCATGTTACAGGATCGGCAGGTTCGTTCATTAACGGGCAGGTTCGTGTTTCTACAAGTTGGCAAGTTTCATCATCCGCTAAAAAAGATTCAGGCACACTACAAACATTACATGTGTCAAAATTTAGTGCAGAATCTGAATTGCTATGAGCTGCAGAACATGTTCCGATCCCGACACTCATATTCCATGCTATAACAGAGTGGTCTGGGGTATTTCTTGACACAACAGTGTTAATACCAACTTTATATAGGATATCAGACACATGTACAACTTTAAAATCAGTTAAATGTTGCAAGTTTTCATGACTAATCAAACAATAGTCTACTACAGAACAGCCTTTGACTGAAATTGAAGTAAAGTCATTGCATATGAAATTTCTACCATTCAACATACACATGCTGCTATCAATTAGAAATTGTATAAGATGATCCACATAGGCATTAGATTTGTAATCAACTACATTACGGTGTACAATATCGTCAACACCTGCAATTAAATCTTCTTGGTCACTACGACGACTATTAAAGTCTCCACAAATAAAGGTTAAACCTTCGTTTTGATATTGGTACATATTTTGCAATAGTTTATCAAAAAATACATTAACATCAGTTTGTCGTGAGGAGTTTTCATGAGGCAGATAACATACACACGGGAATATTAAATAATCATCAAATCTGTGTTTCAGCTGTTACCACAAAATACCCTCGTGCAAATCATCTACAACAGAAATATCAAACTCTTGTAAAAGTTCATTACGGACAAGAAATCCGACTCCACCTGAGCCACGCTTGGCATTTTTATGAATAGGCTTCCTATTGCTGCCAAACCATGTAAAACCCTCAATATTAATAGAATCATTCCCTAACATGTGTTTCTGCAATTCCTACAATTTCTAAAATCTAAAAAATCAATACAGTGTGCTCTTAAAACATAATTATCAGAAAATTGATTGCTGCTCCACCCACGGACATTCCAAAAACCTGATGACACCTAGCGGCTGTATCCTATGTATCCACCAAGTCTGTTACCACGTCTCTGTCCTCTGCTGCTTCCCCTGTTGCCTGCACCAATCAGAATTTTCAGGCTCTACATTTCTTGTAGAATCACCTGAGAGCTGTCCTGATTGCCCTGAAAAAGAATCATGTCTGTCTTTGCTATTGTTAAAACTATTTTCGCGTCTTGGGCTCTGATTTGCCCCACTCGGTTGATTATTTGAAACGCGATTATTATACGAATTTGTATTGCGTGTATTATTATTCGCCTTGGTTCTTCCTATGTTGTTGTGGTTTTGCCTATATCCCCTCTGTGGATTCGTATCACTACCGTCTCCTGAAACGCTCCTCGGAACCACACGGTTGCCTTTTAGCGATATATCACATCCTTGATTTCTTAGCGTATTGACTATAACTTTCAGATTTCTGTTTAATGTTCTCTCCTCCACCGATTGATCTGTGTACATAAACACAATTTTGTACTGTCGAGAGTCTTTGAAGCTGTATTTAGCTGATATAACTTTTTTTTCTCCTCAACTGTCTGAAAAGAACAGATGACTACACCTGGCACTTCCGCTCGATCAGAAGTTTTCCGTTCAGAATTCAGAACATGAATGTTACAAAGTCATAGCCCCTCTCTAATGAATATGTCTACCTTAGTGTTCAAATTCTCCCCTTCATGGTATACAAGGCCTTTTATCACAACACTGTTTTGCCTAGGGTTTTGATAGTTCACAGAATCTACTGAAAGTTGACGCACCTTGTCATCCAGTCCATTCATATCAGCTTGTATCTCCTCCTTGAACGACTGTAGTCTTGCGTTCATATCCTTTTTGATGTTGCCTAGTTCTGCATTTATTCTCTTATCAAATAAGTTTGCAATCTTATGTGAAATGCGTGATATGTAGTGTATAATTAAGTATAGGATTTAATTCAAAAGTATTCGACATTTGAAAGAACAAAGTTTTGGAGTTAACCATGATTTCCTTCGTCATTTTGATCGTAGTGTGTGGATTGAGAACTGCATGTACAAAAATTCCTTTAAACAAGTATGCATGTATTAAATAGATCAATTATAATTAAGTATTGGATAATATATGTATTTAAATGCGTATGACATTTAACTTCCTTTTTTGTAACTTAATATTTTGCGCAAAAGCGATATGCTCTAGTTTTAAATTTGTCCTATAGTAAAAAAATCATTTGTCTGAACATTTTTGTAACTTAATAAATGCATCAAAATCGATATGATCTAAACTTAAATTTCTCCTTTATTAAAAAAAATCAGGTTCACATAAAAGTGAGCATAGTAAATGATCATAAAAACAAATGTGTAAGAATCAAAGAGTTTGAGGAATCTTGGTGCTAGACAAAGCCGTAAAACTTGCAAAATCGGTCGCGATATATTGGGAAAATTATGTCGAATGATAAACATCAATCGTTTGCTTATAAATCCAATGGCAGATGAATTTAAATAAATCGAAGTAAAACCAAAGCAACACATTGTGTAACATCACCTCTTTTTACTATACTTCCGCTGCTTTCCTAATGGCACTGTAGTGGTTCCTAACCCCGACGGCCGGTTCAACACGGTGGATGTTCAGTCAGCAACGTGTCGTCTGCGAGCTGGCGAGGTGCACGTGGAGGTCTGGCTGGATTACTGTCAGCTTGTGAGTGGGATTTACATACTGAATCAAAATAGAAATGTTTATGTCTTGATAACAGAAATAAATACAGTTTTGCAGATAGTTTTTTTTATAGTTCCACAATCGATACAATGCAAATCATAAGGTTGCTATATTATTTAATAACCATTATTCAATTATTTTTCATTTAAGATTACTGGTCCTGCATTCTTTAACTTAACTTATACTTGATTGTAAGGAATAGGACTTTTTCCAATTGTATTAATTGCATATGACATATTATAATTTATTTGCTCACTCTAACTACAGCATTATTTGATTTGTATGAGATTTTCAGCAAGGGATACCTATTACACAAACATTATTACAACATCTTAAAATACAATTGTGAAAATAGGAAGATGTTAGCTTGTTCCATTTTTCAGGACGTTAATCACACGGTGACATTGACGAAAGTCGAAAAGCAGTTGGGTATCGTCATAGACGGTCTCTTTCAGAATGTGGTCTGCCGACAAATCCCGAACGAGGGCGTTATTCATAACGTCAGTGTAGCCATGAACGTCACGTGGGTATTTCTGCCAACGGAAATGATTTTACATATGTCGTATATTATCAATAATTACCTTTGACATAGTAACTTATAAAACGTTAATTAGATAGGGCTCGAATCAAGTCCCTAACAACATCCATTAAGCCGATTATGTCATCTGAAAAACTTTCGTTGGAACTAATGTGAAAATGCTGAGCTCTAGACAGGGATTGAACCCATGACCTCCAGAGTGGTAGTCAGACACTTTAACCGCGTCGCAAAAGAGCTAGCCCGACAGCAA